>CM024265.1:6685071-6709577 GCA_013621005.1 Aeschynomene evenia | reverse complement strand
TCAATACACTCAATTAGGACGAAAATAGGCTCATTACACCATCCTTTTGTTATCTACAACATCCTAATGACTAAAATGGACCCATTGACCAAAGTAAGACCAATGAAGTTCAATACACTCAATTAGGACCAAAATAGGCTCATTACATCATCCTTTGTTTATCTAAACCTTCCTAGTGACTAAAATGGAGCCATTGACCAAAGTAAGACCGAATGAAGCTCAATACACTCAATTAGGACCAAAATCGGCTGATTACATCATCCTTTGTTTATCTAAACTTCCTAGTGACTAAAATGGAGTCATTGACCAAAGTAAGGCTAAATGAAGCTCAATACACTCAATTAGGACCAAAACAGGCTAATTACATCATCCTTTGGTTATCTACAACATCCTAGTGACTAAAATAAACCCATTGACCAAAGTAAGACCAAATGAAGCTCAATACACTCAATTAGGACAAAAATAAACTTATTGCATCAACCTTTGTTTATCTAAACCTTCCTAGTGACTAAAATGGAGCCATTGACCAAAGTAAGACCAAATGAAGATCAATACACTCAATTAAGACCAAAATAGGCTCCTTACATCTTCCTTTGGTTAACTACAACATCCCAGAGACTAAAATGGAGGCATTGACCAAAGTAAGACCAAATGAAGCTCAATACACTCAATTAGGACCAAAATAGGCACATTACATCATCCTTTTGTTATCTACAACATCCTAGTGACTAAAATGGACACATTGACCAAAGTAAGAGCAAATGAAGCTCAATACACTCAATTAGGACCAAAATCGACTCATTACATCATCCTTTGTTTATCTAAACCCTTCTAGTGACTAAAATGGAGCCATTGACCAAACTAAGGCAAATGAAGTTCAATACACTCAATTAGGACGAAAATAGGCTCATTACATCATCCTTTTGTTATCTACAACATCCTAGTGACTAAAATAGACCCATTGACCAAAGTAAGACCAAATGAAGCTCAATACACTCAATTAGGACCAAAATAGGTACATTACATCATCCTTTGTTATCTAATCCTTCCTAGTTACTAAAATGGAGCCATTGACCAAAGTAAGACCAAATGAAGCTCAATACACTCAATTAGGACCAAAATAGGCTCATTACATAATCTTTGGTTATCTAGAACATCCTAGTGACTAAAATGGAGCCATTGACTAAAGTAAGGCCAATGAAGCTCAATACACTCAATTAGGACCAAAATAGGCTAATTACATCATCCTTTGGTAATCTACAACATCCTAGTGACTAAAATAAACCCATTGACCAAAGTAAGACCAAATGAAGCTCAATACACTCAATTAGGACCAAAATAAACTTATTACATCAACCATTGTTTATCTAAACCTTCCTAGTGACTAAAATGGAGCCATTGACCAAAGTAAGACCAAATGAAGATCAATACACTCAATTAAGACCAAAATAGGCTCCTTACATCTTCCTTTGGTTAACTACAACATCCCAGAGACTAAAATGGAGGCATTGACCAAAATAAGACCAAATGAAGCTCAATACACTCAATTAGGACCAAAATAGGCACATTACATCATCCTTTTGTTATCTACAACATCCTAGTGACTAAAATGGACCCATTGACCAAAGTAAGACCAAATGAAGCTCCATACACTCAATTATGACCAAAATAGGCTTATTAAATCACCTTTGTTTATCTAAACCTTCCTAGTGACTAAAATTTGACCAAAGTAAGAACAATGAAATACACTCAATTAGGACCAAAATAGGTTCATTACATTATCCTTTGGTTAAGTACAACATCCCGGTGACTAAAATGGAGCCATTGACCAAAGTAAGACCAAATGAAGCTCAATACACTCAATTAGGACCAAAATAGGTCATTACATCATCCTTTGTTTATCTAACCTTCCTAGTGACTAAAATGGAGCCATTGACCAAAGTAAGACCAAATGAAGCTCAATACACTCAATTAGGACCAAAATAGGCTCATTACATAATCCTTTGGTTATCTATCCTAGTGACTAAAATGGAGCCATTGACAAAGTAAGGCCAAATGAAGCTCAATACACTCAATTAGGACCAAAATAGGCTCATTACATAATCCTTTGGTTATCTACAACATCCTAGTGACTAAAATTGACCCATTGACCAAAGTAAGACCAAATGAAGCTTAATACACTCAATTAGGACCAAAATATGCTCATTACATCATCCTTTGGTTAACTACAACATCCCTGTGACTAAAGTGGAGCCATTGACCAAAGTAAGACCAAATGATGCTCAATACACTCAATTAGGACCAAAATGGGCTCATTACATAATCCTGTGGTTATCTAAACCTTCCTAGTGACTAGAATGGAGCCATTGATCAAAGTAAGACCAAATGACGCTTAATACACTCAATTTGGACTAAATTAGGCTCATTACATCATCCTTTGGTTATCTACAACATCCTAGTGACTAAAATGGAGCCATTGACCAAAGTAAGGCCAAATGAAGCTCAATACACTCAATTAGGACGAAAATAGGCTCATTACACCATCCTTTTGTTATCTACAACATCCTAATGACTAAAATGGACCCATTGACCAAAGTAAGACCAAATGAAGTTCAATACACTCAATTAGGACCAAAATAGGCTCATTACATCATCCTTTGTTTATCTAAACCTTCCTAGTGACTAAAATGGAGCCATTGACCAAAGTAAGACCGAATGAAGCTCAATACACTCAATTAGGACCAAAATCGGCTGATTACATCATCCTTTGTTTATCTAAACCTTCCTAGTGACTAAAATGGAGTCATTGACCAAAGTAAGGCTAAATGAAGCTCAATACACTCAATTAGGACCAAAACAGGCTAATTACATCATCCTTTGGTTATCTACAACATCCTAGTGACTAAAATAAACCCATTGACCAAAGTAAGACCAAATGAAGCTCAATACACTCAATTAGGACAAAATAAACTTATTGCATCAACCTTTGTTTATCTAAACCTTCCTAGTGACTAAAATGGAGCCATTGACCAAAGTAAGACCAAATGAAGATCAATACACTCAATTAAGACCAAATAGGCTCCTACATCTTCCTTTGGTTAACTACAACATCCCAGAGACTAAAATGGAGGCATTGACCAAAGTAAGACCAAATGAAGCTCAATACACTCAATTAGGACCAAAATAGGCACATTGCATCATCCTTTTGTTATCTACAACATCCTAGTGACTAAAATGGACACATTGACCAAAGTAAGAGCAAGATGAAGCTCAATACACTCAAATTAGGACCAAAATCGACTCATTACATCATCCTTTATTTATCTAAACCCTTCTAGTGACTAAAATGGAGCCATTGCCAAACTAAGGCCAAATGAAGTTCAATACACTCATTAGGACGAAAATAGGCTCATTACATCATCCTTTTGTTATCTACAACATCCTAGTGACTAAAATAGACCCATTGACCAAAGTAAGACCAAATGAAGCTCAATACACTCAATTAGGACCAAAATAGGTACATTACATCATCCTTTGTTTATCTAATCCTTCCTAGTTACTAAAATGGAGGCCATTTGACCAAAGTAAGACCAAATGAAGCTCAATACACTCAATTAGGACCAAAATAGGCTTATTACATCAGCCTTTGTTATCTAAACCTTCCTAGTGACTAAAATGGAGCCATTGACCAAAGTAAGAACAATGAAGCTCAATACACTCAATTAGGACCAAAATAGGTTCATACATTATCCTTTGGTTAAGTACAACATCCCGGTGACTAAAATGGAGCCATTGACCAAGTAAGACTAAATGAAGCTCAATACACTCAATTAGGACCAAAATAGGCTCATTACATAATCCTTTGGTTATCTACAACATCCCTAGTGACTAAAATTGACCCATTGACCAAAGTAAGACCAAATGAAGCTTAATACACTCAATTAGGACCAAAATATGCTCATTACATCATCCTTTGGTTAACTACAACATCCCTGTGACTAAAGTGGAGCCATTGACCAAAGTAAGACCAAATGATGCTCAATACACTCAATTAGGACCAAAATAGGCTCATTACATAATCCTGTGGTTATCTAAACCTTCCTAGTGACTAGAATGGAGCCATTGATCAAAGTAAGACCAAATGATGCTTAATACACTCAATTTGGACTAAATTAGGCTCATTACATCATCCTTTGGTTATCTACAACATCCTAGTGACTAAAATGGAGCCATTGACCAAAGTAAGGCCAAATGAAGCTCAATACACTCATTAGGACGAAAATAGGCTCATTACACCATCCTTTTGTTATCTACAACATCCTAATGACTAAAATGGACCCATTGACCAAAGTAAGACCAAATGAAGTTCAATACACTCAATTAGGACCAAATAGGCTCATTACATCATCCTTTGTTTATCTAAACCTTCCTAGTGACTAAAATGGAGCCATTGACCAAAGTAAGACCGAATGAAGCTCAATACACTCAATTAGGACCAAAATCGGCTGATTACATCATCTTTGTTTATCTAAACCTTCCTAGTGACTAAATGGAGTCATTGACCAAGTAAGGCTAAATGAAGCTCAATACACTCAATTAGGACCAAAACAGGCTAATTACATCATCCTTTGGTTATCTACAACATCCTAGTGACTAAAATAAACCCATTGACCAAAGTAAGACCAATGAAGCTCAATACACTCAATTAGGACAAAAATAAACTTATTGCATCAACCTTTGTTTATCTAAACCTTCTAGTGACTAAAATGGAGCCATTGACCAAAGTAAGACCAAATGAAGATCAATACACTCAATTAAGACCAAATAGGCTCCTTACATCTTCCTTTGGTTAACTACAACATCCCAGAGACTAAAATGGAGGCATTGACCAAAGTAAGACCAAATGAAGCTCAATACACTCAATTAGGACCAAAATAGGCACATTGCATCATCCTTTTGTTATCTACAACATCCTAGTGACTAAAATGGACACATTGACCAAGTAAGAGCAAATGAAGCTCAATACACTCAATTAGGACCAAAATCGACTCATTACATCATCCTTTGTTTATCTAAACCTTCTAGTGACTAAAATGGAGCATTGCCAAACTAAGGCCAAATGAAGTTCAATACACTCAATTAGGACGAAAATAGGCTCATTACATCATCCTTTTGTTATCTACAACATCCTAGTGACTAAATAGACCCATTGACCAAAGTAAGACCAAATGAAGCTCAATACACTCAATTAGGACCAAAATAGGTACATTACATCATCCTTTGTTTATCTAATCCTTCCTAGTTACTAAAATGGAGCCATTGACCAAAGTAAGACCAAATGAAGCTCAATACACTCAATTAGGACCAAATAGCTTATTACATCAGCCTTTGGTTATCTAAACTTCCTAGTGACTAAAATGGAGCCATTGACCAAATAAGAACAATGAAGCTCAATACACTCAATTAGGACCAAAATAGGTCATTACATTATCCTTTGGTTAAGTACAACATCCCGGTGACTAAAATGAGCCATTGACAAAGTAAGACTAAATGAAGCTCATACACTCAATTAGGACCAAAATAGCTCATACATAATCCTTTGGTTATCTACAACATCCTAGTGACTAAAATTGACCCATTGACCAAAGTAGACCAAATGAAGCTTAATACACTCAATTAGGACCAAAATATGCTCATTACATCATCCTTTGGTTAACTACAACATCCTGTGACTAAAGTGGAGCCATTGACCAAGTAAGACAAATGATGCTCAATAACTCAATTAGGACCAAATAGGCTCATTACATAATCTGTGGTTATCTAAACCTTCCTAGTGACTAGAATGGAGCCATTGATCAAAGTAAGACCAAATGATGCTTAATCACTCATTTGACTAATTAGGCTCATTACATCATCCTTTGGTTATCTACAACATCCTAGTGACTAAAATGGAGCCATTGACCAAGTAAGGCCAAATGAAGCTCATACCTCAATTAGGACGAAAATAGCTCATTACACCATCCTTTTGTTATCTACAACATCCTAATGACTAAAATGACCATTGACCAAGTAAGACCAAATGAAGTTCAATACACTCAATTAGGACAAAATAGGCTCATTACATCTCTTTGTTTATCTAAACCTTCCTAGTGACTAAATGGAGCCATTTGACAAAGTAAGACCGAATGAAGCTCAATACACTCATTAGGACAAATCGCTATTACATATCCTTTGTTATCTACTAGACATCCTAGTGACATAAATAAAACCCATTGGACCAAAAGGTAAGACCACTGAGCTCAATACCACTCAATTAGGACAAAAATAAACTTATTGCCATTCAACCTTTGTTTATCTAACTTCCTAGTGATATAATGGAGCCATTGACCAAGTAAGACCAAATGAGATCAATAACTCAATTAAGACCAAAATAGGCTCCTTACATCTTCCTTTGGTTCACTACAACATCCCAGAGACTAAAATGGAGGCATTGACCAAAGTAAGACCAAATGAAGCTCAATACACTCAATTAGGACCAAAATAGGCACATTGCATCATCCTTTGTTATCTACAACATCCTAGTGACTAAAATGGACACATTGACCAAAGTAAGAGCAAATGAAGCTCAATACACTCAATTAGGACCAAAATCGACTCATTACATCATCCTTTGTTTATCTAAACCTTCTAGTGACTAAAATGGAGCCATTGGCCAAACTAAGGCCAAATGAAGTTCAATACACTCAATTAGGACGAAAATAGGCTCATTACATCATCCTTTTGTTATCTAAACATCCTAGTGACTAAAATAGACCCATTGACCAAAGTAAGACCAAATGAAGCTCAATACACTCAATTAGGACCAAAATAGGTACATCATCCTTTGCTAACTAAAATCATTGACCAAAGTAAGACCAAATGAAGCTCAATACACTCAATTAGGACCAAAATAGGCTTATTACATCAGCCTTTGTTTATCTAAACCTTCCTAGTGACTAAAATGGAGCCATTGACCAAAGTAAGACAAATGAAGCTCAATACACTCATTGGACCAAAAATGGTACATTACATATCTTTGTTTATTAAACTCTAGGTGACTAAATGGAGCCATTGACAAAGTAAGACCAATGAAGCTCAATACACTCATTAGGACAAATAGGCTCATACATAATCCTTTGGTTATCTAAACATCCTAGTGACTAAATTTGCCATTGACCAAAGTAAGACCAAATGAAGCTTAATACACTCAATTAGGACCAAAATATGCTCATTACATCATCCTTTGGTTAACTACAAATCCCTGTGACTAAAGTGGAGCCATTGACCAAAGTAAGACCAAATGATGCTCAATACACTCAATTAGGACCAAAATAGGCTCATTACATAATCCTGTGGTTATCTAAACCTTCCTAGTGACTAGAATGGAGCCATTGATCAAAGTAAGACCAAATGATGCTTAATACACTCAATTTGGACTAAATTAGGCTCATTACATCATCCTTTGGTTATCTACAACATCCTAGTGACTAAAATGGAGCCATTGACCAAAGTAAGGCCAAATGAAGCTCAATACACTCAATTAGGACGAAAATAGGCTCATTACACCATCCTTTGTTATCTACAACATCCTAATGACTAAAATGGACCCATTGACCAAAGTAAGACCAAATGAAGTTCAATACACTCAATTAGGACCAAAATAGGCATTACATCATCCTTTGTTTATCTAAACCTTCCTAGTGACTAAAATGGAGCCATTGACCAAAGTAAGACCGAATGAAGCTCAATACACTCAATTAGGACCAAAATCGGCTGATTACATCATCCTTTGTTTATCTAAACCTTCCTAGTGACTAAAATGGAGTCATTGACCAAAGTAAGCAAATGAAGCTCAATACACTCAATTAGGACCAAAAGGCTAATTACATCATCCTTTGGTTATCTACAACATCCTAGTGACTAAAATAAACCCATTGACCAAAGTAAGACCAAATGAAGCTCAATACACTCAATTAGGACAAAATAACTTATTGCATCAACCTTTGTTTATCTAAACCTTCCTAGTGACTAAAATGGAGCCATTGACCAAAGTAAGACCAAATGAAGATCAATACACTCAATTAAGACCAAAATAGGCTCCTTACATCCTTTGGTTAACTACAACATCCCAGAGACTAAAATGGAGCATTGACCAAAGTAAGACCAAATGAAGCTCAATACACTCAATTAGGACCAAAATAGGCACATTACATCATCCTTTGTTATCTACAACATCCTAGTGACTAAAATGGACCATTGACCAAAGTAAGGCAAATGAAGCTCAATACACTCAATTAGGACCAAAATCGCTCATTACATCATCCTTTGTTTATCTAAACCTTCTAGTGACTAAAATGGAGCCATTGACCAAAGTAAGGCCAAATGAAGTTCAATACACTCAATTAGGACGAAAATAGGCTCATTACATCATCCTTTTGTTATCTACAACATCCTAGTGACTAAAATAGACCATTGACCAAAGTAAGACCAAATGAAGCTCAATACACTCAATTAGGACCAAAATAGGTACATTACATCATCCTTTGTTTATCTAATCCTTCCTAGTTACTAAAATGGAGCCATTGACCAAAGTAAGACCAAATGAAGCTCAATACACTCAATTAGGACCAAAATAGGCTTATTACATCAGCCTTTGGTTATCTAAACCTTCCTAGTGACTAAAATGGAGCCATTGACCAAAGTAAGAACAATGAAGCTCAATACACTCAATTAGGACCAAATAGGTTCATTACATTATCCTTTGGTTAAGTAACATCCCGGTGACTAAAATGGAGCCATTGACCAAAGTAAGACTAAATGAAGCTCAATACACTCAATTAACCAAAATAGGCTCATTACATATCCTTTGGTTATCTACAACATCCTAGTGACTAAAATTGACCCATTGACCAAAGTAAGACCAAATGAAGCAATACACTCAATTAGGACCAAAATATGCTCATTACATCATCCTTTGGTTAACTACAACATCCTGTGACTAAATGGAGCCATTGACCAAAGTAAGACCAAATGAGCTCAATACACTCAATTAGGACCAAAATAGGCTCATTACATAATCCTTGGTTATCTAAACCTTCCTAGTGACTAGAATGGAGCCATTGATCAAAGTAAGACCAAATGAGCTTAATACACTCAATTTGGACAAATTAGGCTCATTACATCTTTTACAACATCCTAGTGACTAAAATGGAGCCATTGACCAAAGTAAGGCCAAATGAAGCTCAATACACTCAATTAGGACGAAAATAGCTCATTACACCATCCTTTTGTTATTACAACATCCTATGACTAAAATGGACCCATTGACCAAAGTAGACCAAATGAAGTTCAATCACTCATTAGGACCAAAATAGGCTCATACATCATCCTTTGTTTATCTAAACTCTAGTGACTAAAATGGAGCCATTGACCAAATGAAGACCGAATGAAGCTCAATACACTCAATTAGGACCAAAATCGGCTGATTACATCATCCTTTGTTTATCTAAACCTTCCTAGTGACTAAAATGGAGTCATTGACCAAAGTAAGGCAAATGAAGCTCAATACACTCAATTAGGACCAAAAAGGCTAATTACATCATCCTTTGGTTATCTACAACATCCTAGTGACTAAAATAAACCCATTGACCAAAGTAAGACCAAATGAAGCTCAATACACTCAATTAGGACAAAAATAAACTTATTGCATCAACCTTTGTTTATCTAAACCTTCCTAGTGACAAAATGGAGCCATTGACCAAAGTAAGACCAAATGAAGATCAATACACTCAATTAAGACCAAAATAGGCTCCTTACATCTTCCTTTGGTTAACTACAACATCCCAGGACTAAAATGGAGCATTGACCAAAGTAAGACCAAATGAAGCTCAATACACTCAATTAGGACCAAAATAGGCACATTACATCATCCTTTTGTTATCTACAACATCCTAGTGACTAAAATGGACCATTGACCAAAGTAAGAGCAAATGAAGCTCAATACACTCAATTAGGACCAAAAGCTCATTACATCATCCTTTGTTTATCTAAACCCTTCTAGTGACTAAAATGGAGCCATTTAAGGCCAAATGAAGTCAATACACTCATTAGGAAAATAGGCTCATTACATCATCCTTTTGTTATCTACAACATCCTAGTGACTAAAATAGACCATTGACCAAAGTAAGACCAAATGAAGCTCAATACACTCAATTAGGACCAAAATAGGTACATTACATCATCCTTTGTTTATCTAATCCTTCCTAGTTACTAAATGGAGCCATTGACCAAAGTAAGACCAAATGAAGCTCAATACACTCAATTAGGACCAAAATAGGCTTATTACATCAGCCTTTGGTTATCTAAACCTTCCTAGTGACTAAAATGGAGCCATTGACCAAAGTAAGAACAATGAAGCTCAATACACTCAATTAGGACCAAAATAGGTTCATTACATTATCCTTTGGTTAGTACAACATCCCGGTGACTAAAATGGAGCCATTGACCAAAGTAAGACAAATGAAGCTCAATACACTCAATTAGGACCAAAATAGGCTCATTACATAATCCTTTGGTTATCTACAACATCCTAGTGACTAAAATTGACCCATTGACCAAAGTAAGACCAAATGAAGTTAATACACTCAATTAGGACCAAAATATGCTCATTACATCATCCTTTGGTTAACTACAACATCCCTGTGACTAAACCATTGACCAAAGTAAGACCAAATGAGCTCAATACACTCAATTAGGACCAAATAGGCTCATTACATAATCCTTGGTTATCTAACCTTCCTAGTGACTAGAATGGAGCCATTGATCAAAGTAAGACCAAATGAGCTTAATACACTCTAGGCTCATTACATCATCCTTTGGTTATCTACAACATCCTAGTGACTAAAATGGAGCCATTGACCAAAGTAAGGCCAAATGAAGCTCAATACACTCAATTAGACAAAATAGGCTCATTACACATCCTTTGTTATCTACAACATCCTAATGACTAAAATGGACCCATTGACCAAAGTAAGACCAAATGAAGTTCAATACACTCAATTAGGACCAAAATAGGCTCATTACATCATCCTTTGTTTATCTAAACCTTCCTAGTGACTAAAATGGAGCCATTGACCAAAGTAAGACCGAATGAAGCTCAATACACTCAATTAGGACCAAAATCGGCTGATTACATCATCCTTTGGTTATCTTACAACATCCTAGGTGACTAAAATAAACCCATTGACCAAAGTAAGACCAAATGAGCTCAATACACTCAATTAGGACAAAAATAAACTTATTGATCAACCTTTGTTTATCTAAACCTTCCTAGTGACTAAAAATGGAGCCATGACCAAAGTAAGACCAAATGAGATCAATACACTCAATTAAGACCAAAATAGGCTCTACATCTTCCTTTGGTTAATACAACATCCCAGAGACTAAAATGGAGCATTGGACAAAGTAGACCAAATGAAGCTCAATACACTCAATTAGGACAAAATAGGCACATTTCATATCCTTTTGTTATCTACAACATCCTAGTGACTAAAATGGACCCATTGACCAAAGTAAGACCAAATGAAGCTCAATACACTCAATTATGACCAAAAATAGGCTTATTAATCAGCCTTTGTTTATCTAAACCTTCCTAGTGACTAAAATGGAGCCATTGACCAAAGTAAGAACAATGAAGCTCAATACACTCAATTAGGACCAAAAAAGGTTCATTACATTATCCTTTGGTTAAGTACAACATCCCGGTGACTAAAATGGAGCCATTGACCAAAGTAAGACCAAATGAAGCTCAATACACTCAATTAGGACCAAAATAGGTACATTACATCACTTTGTTTATCTAATCCTTCCTAGTGACTAAATGGAGCCATTGACCAAAGTAAGACCAAATGAAGCTCAATACACTCAATTAGGACCAAAATAGGCTCATTACATAATCCTTTGGTTATCTAGAACATCCTAGTGACTAAAATGGAGCCATTGACTAAATTAAGGCCAAATGAAGCTCAATACACTCAATTAGGACCAAAATAGGCTCATTACATAACTTTGGTTATCTACAACATCTAGTGACTAAAATTGACCCATTGACCAAAGTAAGACCAAATGAAGCTTAATACACTCAATTCGGACCAAAATATGCTCATTACATCATCCTTTGGTTAACTACAACATCCCTGTGACTAAAGTGGAGCCATTGACCAAGTAAGACCAAATGATGCTCAATACACTCAATTAGGACAAAATGGCTCATTACATAATCCTGTGGTTATCTAAACCTTCCTAGTGACTAGAATGGAGCCATTGATCAAAGTAAGACCAAATGACGCTTAATACACTCAATTTGGACTAAATTAGGCTCATTACATCATCCTTTGGTTATCTACAACATCCTAGTGACTAAAATGGAGCCATTGACCAAAGTAACCAAATGAAGCTCAATACACTCAATTAGGACGAAAATAGGCTCATTACACCATCCTTTGTTATCTACAACATCCTAATGACTAAAATGGACCCATTGACCAAAGTAAGGCCAAATGAAGCTCAATACACTCAATTAGGACGAAAATAGGCTCATTACACCATCCTTTTGTTATCTACAACATCCTAATGACTAAAATGGACCCATTGACCAAAGTAAGACCAAATGAAGTTCAATACACTCAATTAGGACCAAAATAGGCTCATTACATCATCCTTTGTTTATCTAAACCTTCCTAGTGACTAAAATGGAGCCATTGACCAAAGTAAGACCGAATGAAGCTCAATACACTCAATTAGGACCAAAATCGGCTGATTACATCATCCTTTGTTTATCTAAACCTCCTAGTGACTAAAATGGAGTCATTGACCAAAGTAAGGCTAAATGAAGCTCAATACACTCAATTAGGACCAAAACAGGCTAATTACATCATCCTTTGGTTATCTACAACATCCTAGTGACTAAAATAAACCCATTGACCAAAGTAAGACCAAATGAAGCTCAATACACTCAATTAGGACAAAAATAAACTTATTGCATCAACCTTTGTTTATCTAAACCTTCCTAGTGACTAAAATGGAGCCATTGACCAAAGTAAGACCAAATGAAGATCAATACACTCAATTAAGACCAAAATAGGCTCCTTACATCTTCCTTTGGTTAACTACAACATCCCAGAGACTAAAATGGAGGCATTGACCAAAGTAAGACCAAATGAAGCTCAATACACTCAATTAGGACCAAAATAGGCACATTACATCATCCTTTTGTTATCTACAACATCCTAGTGACTAAAATGGACACATTGACCAAAGTAAGACCAAATGAAGCTCCATACACTCAATTATGACCAAAATAGGCAATCAGCCTTTGTTATCTAAACCTTCCTAGTGACTAAAAGGAGCCATTGACCAAAGTAAGAACAATGAGCTCAATACACTCAATTAGGACCAAAAAAGTTCATTACATTATCCTTTGGTTAAGTACAACATCCCGTGACTAAAATGGAGCCATTGACCAAAGTAAGACCAAATGAAGCTCAATACACTCAATTAGGACCAAAATAGGTCATTACATCATCCTTTGTTTATCTAATCCTTCCTAGTGACTAAAATGGAGCCATTGACCAAAGTAAGACCAAATGAAGCTCAATACACTCAATTAGGACCAAAATAGGCTCATTACATAATCCTTTGGTTATCTAAACATCCTAGTGACTAAAATGGAGCCATTGACAAATTAAGGCCAAATGAAGCTCAATACACTCAATTAGGACCAAAAATAGGCTCATTACATAATCCTTTGGTTATCTACAACATCCTAGTGACTAAAATTGACCCATTGACCAAAGTAAGACCAAATGAAGCTAATACACTCAATTAGGACCAAAATATGCTCATTACATCATCCTTTGGTTAACTACAACATCCCTGTGACTAAAGTGGAGCCATTGACCAAAGTAAGACCAAATGAAGCTCAATACACTCAATTAGGACCAAAATAGGCTCATTACATAATCCTGTGGTTATCTAAACCTTCCTAGTGACTAGAATGGAGCCATTGATCAAAGTAAGACCAAATGACGCTTAATACACTCAATTTGGACTAAATTAGGCTCATTACATCATCCTTTGGTTATCTACAACATCCTAGTGACTAAAATGGAGCCATTGACCAAAGTAAGGCCAAATGAAGCTCAATACACTCAATTAGGACGAAAATAGGCTCATTACACCATCCTTTTGAATGACTAAAATGGCCATTGACCAAAGTAATGAAGCTCAATACACTCAATTAAAATAGGCTCATTACACCATCCTTTTGTTATCTACAACATCCTAATGACTAAAATGGACCCATTGACCAAAGTAAGACAAATGAAGTTCAATACACTCAATTAGGACCAAAATAGGCTCATTACATCATCCTTTGTTTATCTAAACCTTCCTAGTGACTAAAATGGAGCCATTGACCAAAGTAAGACCGAATGAAGCTCAATACACTCAATTAGGACCAAAATCGGCTGATTACATCATCCTTTGTTTATCTAAACCTTCCTAGTGACTAAAATGGAGTCATTGACCAAAGTAAGGCTAAATGAAGCTCAATACACTCAATTAGGACCAAAACAGGCTAATTACATCATCCTTTGGTTATCTACAACATCCTAGTGACTAAAATAAACCCATTGACCAAAGTAAGACCAAATGAAGCTCAATACACTCAATTAGGACAAAAATAACTTATTGCATCAACCTTTGTTTATCTAAACCTTCCTAGTGACTAAAATGGAGCCATTGACCAAAGTAAGACCAAATGAAGATCAATACACTCAATTAAGACCAAAATAGGCTCCTTACATCTTCCTTTGGTTAACTACAACATCCCAGAGACTAAAATGGAGGCATTGACCAAAGTAAGACCAAATGAAGCTCAATACACTCAATTAGGACCAAAATAGGCACATTACATCATCCTTTTGTTATCTACAACATCCTAGTGACTAAAATGGACACATTGACCAAAGTAAGAGCAAATGAAGCTCAATACACTCAATTAGGACCAAAATCGACTCATTACATCATCCTTTGTTTATCTAAACCCTTCTAGTGACTAAAATGGAGCCATTGACCAAACTAAGGCCAAATGAAGTTCAATACACTCAATTAGGACGAAAATAGGCTCATTACATCATCCTTTGTTATCTACAACATCCTAGTGACTAAAATGGACCATTGACCAAAGTAAGACCAAATGAAGCTCAATACACTCAATTAGGACCAAAATAGGTCATTACATCATCCTTTGTTTATCTAAACCTTCCTAGTGACTAAAATGGGAGCCATTGACCAAGTAAGACCAAATGAAGCTCATACACTCAATTAGGACCAAAATGGCTCATTACATATCTTTGTTTATCTAAACTTCCTAGTGACTAAAATGGAGCCATTGACAAAGTAAGGCCAAATGAAGCTCAATACACTCAATTAGGACCAAAATAGGCTAATTACATCATCCTTTGGTTATCTACAACATCCTAGTGACTAAAATAAACCATTGACCAAAGTAAGACCAAATGAAGCTCAATACACTCAATTAGGACCAAAATAAACTTATTACATCAACCTTTGTTTATCTAAACTTCCTAGTGACTAAAATGGAGCCATTGACCAAAGTAAGACCAAATGAAGATCAATACACTCAATTTAGACCAAAATAGGCTCCTTACATCTCCTTTGGTTAACTACAACATCCAGAGACTAAAATGGAGGCATTGACCAAAGTAAGACCAAATGAAGCTCAATACACTCAATTAGGACCAAAATAGGCACATTACATCATCCTTTTGTTTATCTACAACATCCTAGTGACTAAAATGGACCCATTGACCAAAGTAAGACCAAATGAAGCTCAATACACTCAATTAGTGACCAAAATAGGCATTACATCACCTTTGTTTATCTAAACCTTCCTAGTGACTAAATGGAGCCATTGACCAAAGTAAGACACAAATGAAGCTCAATACACTCAATTAGACCAAAATAGGCTTCATTACATCATCCTTTGGTTATCTACAACATCCAGTGACTAAATGGAGCCATTGACCAAAGTAAGACCAAAATGAAGCTCAATACACTCAATTAGGACCAAAATAGGCTACTTACATCATCCTTTGTTTATCTAATACCTTCCTAGTGACTAAAATGGAGCCATTGACCAAAGTAAGACCAAATGAAGCTCAATACACTCAATTAGGACCAAAATAGGCTCATTACATCAATCCTTTGTTTATCTAAACTTCCTAGTGACTAAAATGGAGCCATTGACCAAAGTAAGACCCAAATGAAGCTCAATACCACTCAATTAGGACCAAAATAGGCTCATTCACATCTAATCCTTTGGTTATCTACAACATCCTAGTGACTAAAATGGAGCCATTGACCAAAGTAAGACCAAATGAAGCTTAATACACTCAATTAGGACCAAAATATGGCTCATTACATCATCCTTTGGTTAACTACAACATCCCTGTGACTAAAGTGGAGCCATTGACCAAAGTAAGACCAAATGAAGCTCAATACACTCATTAGGACCAAAATAGGCTCATTACATAATCCTGTGGTTATCTAAACCTTCCTAGTGACTAGAATGGAGCCATTGATCAAAGTAAGACCAAATGACGCTTAATACACTCAATTGGACTAAATTAGGCTCATTACATCATCCTTTGGTTATCTACAACCATCCTAGTGACTAAAATGGAGCCATTGACCAAAGTAAGGCCAAATGAAGCTCAATACACTCAATTAGGACGAAAATAGGCTCATTACAACATCCTTTGGTTATCTACAACATCCTAATGACTAAAATGGACCCATTGACCAAAGTAAGACCAAATGAAGTTCAATACACTCAATTAGGACCAAAATAGGCTCATTACATTCATCCTTTGTTTATCTAAACCTTCCTAGTGACTAAAATGGAGCCATTGACCAAAGTAAGACCAAATGAAGCTCAATACACTCAATTAGGACCAAATCGGCTGATTACATATCCTTTGTTTATCTAAACTTCCTAGTGACAAAATGGAGCATTGACCAAAGTAAGGCTAAATGAAGCTCAATACACTCAATTAGGACCAAACAGGCTAATTACATCATCCTTTGGTTATCTACAACATCCTAGTGACTAAAATAAACCCATTGACCAAAGTAAGACCAAATGAAGCTCAATACACTCAATTAGGACAAAATAAACTTATTGCATCAACCTTTGTTTATCTAAACCTTCCTAGTGACTAAAATGGAGCCATTGACCAAAGTAAGACCAAATGAAGATCAATACACTCAATTAAGACCAAAATAGGCTCCTTACATCTTCCTTTGGTTAACTACAACATCCCAGAGACTAAAATGGAGCATTGACCAAAGTAAGACAAATGAAGCTCAATACACTCAATTAGGACCAAAATAGGCACATTACATCATCCTTTTGTTATCTACAACATCCTAGTGACTAAAATGGACCATTGACCAAGTAAGACAAATGAAGCTCAATACACTCAATTAGGACCAAAATAGCTCATTACATCATCCTTTGGTTTATCTACAACACCTTCTAGTGACTAAAATGGAGCATTGACCAAAGTAAGGACCAAATGAGCTCAATACACTCAATTAGGACCAAAATAGGCTCATTACATCATCCTTTGTTATCTACAAACATCCTAGTGACTAAAATGGAGCCATTGACCAAAGTAAGACCAAATGAAGCTCAATACACTCAATTAGGACCAAAATAGGTACATTACATCATCCTTTGTTTATCTAACCTTCCTAGTGACTAAAATGGAGCCATTGACCAAAGTAAGACCAAATGAAGCTCAATACACTCAATTAGACCAAAATAGGCTTATTACATCACCTTTGTTATCTAAACCTTCCTAGTGACTAAAATGGAGCCATTGACAAAGTAAGAACAATGAAGCTCAATACACTCAATTAGGACCAAAATAGGTTCATTACATTATCCTTTGGTTAAGTACAACATCCCGGTGACTAAAATGGAGCCATTGACCAAAGTAAGACAAATGAAGCTCAATACACTCAATTAGGACCAAAATAGGCTCATTACATAATCCTTTGGTTATCTACAACATCCTAGTGACTAAAAATGACCCATTGACCAAAGTAAGACCAAATGAAGCTTAATACACTCAATTAGGACCAAAATATGCTCATTACATCATCCTTTGGTTATCTACAACATGACTAAATGGAGCCATTGACCAAAGTAAGACCAAATTGCTCAATACACTCAATTAGACCAAAATAGGCTCATTACATAAGTTATCTAAACCTTCCTAGTGACTAAATGGAGCCATTGCAAAGTAAGACCAAATGCAATACACTCAATTGGACAAAATAGGCTCATTACATCATCCTTTGTTATCTACAACATCCTAGTGACTAAAATGGAGCCATTGACCAAAGTAAGGCCAAATGAAGCTCAATACACTCAATTAGGACAAAATAGGCTCATTACACCATCCTTTTTTATCTACAACATCCTATGACTAAAATGGACCCATTGACCAAAGTAAGACCAAATGAAGTTCAATACACTCAATTAGGACCAAAATAGGCTCATTACATCATCCTTTGTTTATCTAAACCTTCCTAGTGACTAAAATGGAGCCATTGACCAAAGTAAGACCAAATGAAGCTCAATACACTCAATTAGGACCAAAATCGGCTCATTACATCATCCTTTGTTTATCTAAACCTTCCTAGTGACTAAAATGTCATTGACCAAAGTAAGGCAAATGAAGCTCAATACACTCAATTAGGACCAAAACAGGCTAATTACATCATCCTTTTATCTACAACATCCTATGACTAAAATAAACCCATTGACCAAAGTAAGACCAAATGAAGCTCAATACACTCAATTAGGACAAAATAAACTTATTGCATCAACCTTTGTTTATCTAAACCTTCCTAGTGACTAAAATGGAGCCATTGACCAAAGTAAGACCAAATGAAGCTCAATACACTCAATTAAGACCAAAATAGGCTCCTTACATCTTCCTTTGTTAACTACAACATCCCAGGACTAAAATGGACATTGACCAAAGTAAGACCAAATGAAGCTCAATACACTCAATTAGGACCAAAATAGGCACATTACATCATCCTTTGTTATCTACAACATCCTAGTGACTAAAATGGACACATTGACCAAAGTAAGAGCAAATGAAGCTCAATACACTCAATTAGGACCAAAATCGACTCATTACATCATCCTTTGTTTATCTAAACCCTTCTAGTGACTAAAATGAGCCATTGACCAAACCAAATGAAGTTCAATACACTCAATTAGGACGAAAATAGGCTCATTACATCATCCTTATCTACAACATCCTAGTGACTAAAATAGACCCATTGACCAAAGTAAGACCAAATGAAGCTCAATACACTCAATTAGGACCAAAATAGGTACATTACATCATCCTTTGTTTATCTAACCTTCCTAGTTACTAAAATGGAGCCATTGACCAAAGTAAGACCAAATGAAGCTCAATACACTCAATTAGGACCAAAATAGGCTTATTACATCAGCCTTTGTTATCTAAACCTTCCTAGTGACTAAAATGGAGCCATTGACCAAAGTAAGAACAATGAAGCTCAATACACTCAATTAGGACCAAAATAGGTTCATTACATTATCCTTTGGTTAAGTACAACATCCCGGTGACTAAAATGAGCCATTGACCAAAGTAAGACAAATGAAGCTCAATACACTCAATTAGGACCAAAATAGGCTCATTACATAATCCTTTGGTTATCTACAACATCCTAGTGACTAAAATTGACCCATTGACCAAAGTAAGACCAAATGAAGCTTAATACACTCAATTAGGACCAAAATATGCTCATTACATCATCCTTTGGTTAACTACAACATCCTGTGACTAAATGGAGCCATTGACCAAAGTAAGACCAAATGAGCTCAATACACTCAATTAGGACCAAAATAGGCTCATTACATAATCCTTGGTTATCTAAACCTTCCTAGTGACTAAATGGAGCCATTGATCAAAGTAAGACCAAATGAGCTTAATACACTCAATTTGGACTAAATTAGGCTCATTACATCATCCTTTGGTTATCTACAACATCCTAGTGACTAAAATGGAGCCATTGACCAAAGTAAGCCAAATGAAGCTCAATACACTCAATTAGGACAAAATAGGCTCATTACACATCCTTTTTATCTACAACATCCTAATGACTAAAATGGACCCATTGACCAAAGTAAGACCAAATGAAGTTCAATACACTCAATTAGGACCAAAATAGGCTCATTACATCATCCTTTGTTTATCTAAACCTTCCTAGTGACTAAAATGGAGCCATTGACCAAAGTAAGACCAAATGAAGCTCAATACACTCAATTAGGACCAAAATCGGCTGATTACATCATCCTTTGTTTATCTAAACCTTCCTAGTGACTAAAATGGAGTCATTGACCAAAGTAAGGCAAATGAAGCTCAATACACTCAATTAGGACCAAAACAGGCATTACATCATCCTTTGGTTATCTACAACATCCTAGTGACTAAAATCCATTGACCAAAGTAAGACCAAATGAAGCTCAATACACTCAATTAGGACAAAAATAAACTTATTACATCAACCTTTGTTTATCTAAACCTTCCTAGTGACTAAAATGGAGCCATTGACCAAAGTAAGACCAAATGAAGATCAATACACTCAATTAAGACCAAATAGGCTCCTTACATCTTCCTTTGGTTAACTACAACATGACTAAAATGGAGCATTGACCAAAGTAAGACCAAATGAAGCTCAATACACTCAATTAGGACCAAAATAGGCACATTACATCATCCTTTTGTTATCTACAACATCCTAGTGACTAAAATGGACCATTGACCAAAGTAAGAGCAAATGAAGCTCAATACACTCAATTAGGACCAAAATGCTCATTACATCATCCTTTGTTTATCTAAACCTTCTAGTGACTAAAATGGAGCCATTGACCAAAGTAAGCCAAATGAAGTTCAATACACTCAATTAGGACCAAAATAGGCTCATTACATCATCCTTTTGTTATCTACAACATCCTAGTGACTAAAATGGACCATTGACCAAAGTAAGACCAAATGAAGCTCAATACACTCAATTAGGACCAAAATAGGTCATTACATCATCCTTTGTTTATCTAACCTAGTGACTAAAATGGAGCCATTGACCAAAGTAAGACCAAATGAAGCTCAATACACTCAATTAGGACCAAAATAGGCTTATTACATCACCTTTGTTTATCTAAACCTTCCTAGTGACTAAAATGGAGCCATTGACCAAAGTCAATGAAGCTCAATACACTCAATTAGGACCAAAATAGGCTCATTACATTATCCTTTGGTTATCTACAACATCCCGGTGACTAAAATGGAGCCATTGACCAAAGTAAGACAAATGAAGCTCAATACACTCAATTAGGACCAAAATAGGCTCATTACATAATCCTTTGTTATCTACAACATCCTAGTGACTAAAAGACCCATTGACCAAAGTAAGACCAAATGAAGCTTAATACACTCAATTAGGACCAAATATGCTCATTACATCATCCTTTGGTTAACTACAACATCCGTGACTAAATGGAGCCATTGACCAAAGTAAGACCAAATGAGCTCAATACACTCAATTAGGACCAAAATAGGCTCATTACA
Organism: Aeschynomene evenia; assembly: GCA_013621005.1. Taxonomy (NCBI): domain Eukaryota; kingdom Viridiplantae; phylum Streptophyta; class Magnoliopsida; order Fabales; family Fabaceae; genus Aeschynomene; species Aeschynomene evenia. The sequence continues at coordinate 6,687,777 of CM024265.1, read as the reverse complement.
TAATCCTTGGTTATCTAAACCTTCCTAGTGACTAAATGGAGCCATTGATCAAAGTAAGACCAAATGAGCTTAATACACTCAATTTGGACAAATAGGCTCATTACATCATCCTTTTGTTATCTACAACATCCTAGTGACTAAAATGGAGCCATTGACCAAAGTAAGCCAAATGAAGCTCAATACACTCAATTAGGACGAAAATAGGCTCATTACACCATCCTTTTGTTATCTACAACATCCTAATGACTAAAATGGACCCATTGACCAAAGTAAGACCAAATGAAGTTCAATACACTCAATTAGGACCAAAATAGGCTCATTACATCATCCTTTGTTTATCTAAACCTTCCTAGTGACTAAAATGGAGCCATTGACCAAAGTAAGACCGAATGAAGCTCAATACACTCAATTAGGACCAAAATCGGCTGATTACATCATCCTTTGTTTATCTAAACCTTCCTAGTGACTAAAATGGAGTCATTGACCAAAGTAAAAATGAAGCTCAATACACTCAATTAGGACCAAAACAGGCTAATTACATCATCCTTTGGTTATCTACAACATCCTAGTGACTAAAATCCATTGACCAAAGTAAGACCAAATGAAGCTCAATACACTCAATTAGGACAAAAATAACTTATCAACCTTTGTTTATCTAAACCTTCCTAGTGACTAAAATGGAGCCATTGACCAAAGTAAGACCAAATGAAGATCAATACACTCAATTAAGACCAAAATAGGTTACATCTTCCTTTGGTTAACTACAACATCCCAGAGACTAAAATGGAGGCATTGACCAAAGTAAGACCAAATGAAGCTCAATACACTCAATTAGGACCAAAATAGGCACATTGCATCATCCTACAACATCCTAGTGACTAAAATGGACACATTGACCAAAGTAAGAGCAAATGAAGCTCAATACACTCAATTAGGACCAAAATCGCTCATTACATCATCCTTTTTTATCTAAACCCTTCTAGTGACTAAAATGGAGCCATTGGCCAAAGTAAGGCCAAATGAAGTTCAATACACTCAATTAGGACGAAAATAGGCTCATTACATCATCCTTTGTTATCTACAACATCCTAGTGACTAAAATCATTGACCAAAGTAAGACCAAATGAAGCTCAATACACTCAATTAGGACCAAAATAGGTCATTACATCATCCTTTGTTTATCTAACCTTCCTAGTGACTAAAATGGAGCCATTGACCAAAGTAAGACCAAATGAAGCTCAATACACTCAATTAGGACCAAAATAGGCTTATTACATCATCCTTTGGTTATCTAAACCTTCCTAGTGACTAAAATGGAGCCATTGACCAAAGTAAGAACAATGAAGCTCAATACACTCAATTAGGACCAAAATAGGTTCATTACATTATCCTTTGGTTAAGTACAACATGACTAAAATGGAGCCATTGACCAAAGTAAGACAAATGAAGCTCAATACACTCAATTAGGACCAAAATAGGCTCATTACATATCCTTTGTTATCTACAACATCCTAGTGACTAAAATGACCCATTGACCAAAGTAAGACCAAATGAAGCTTAATACACTCAATTAGGACCAAAATAGGCTCATTACATCATCCTTTGGTTAACTACAACATCCTGTGACTAAATGGAGCCATTGACCAAAGTAAGACCAAATGAGCTCAATACACTCAATTAGGACCAAAATAGGCTCATTACATAATCCTGTTTATCTAAACCTTCCTAGTGACTAGAATGGAGCCATTGATCAAAGTAAGACCAAATGAGCTTAATACACTCAATTTGGACTAAATAGGCTCATTACATCATCCTTTGGTTATCTACAACATCCTAGTGACTAAAATGGAGCCATTGACCAAAGTAAGCCAAATGAAGCTCAATACACTCAATTAGGACGAAAATAGGCTCATTACACCATCCTTTGTTATCTACAACATCCTAATGACTAAAATGGACCCATTGACCAAAGTAAGACCAAATGAAGTTCAATACACTCAATTAGGACCAAAATAGGCTCATTACATCATCCTTTGTTTATCTAAACCTTCCTAGTGACTAAAATGGAGCCATTGACCAAAGTAAGACCAAATGAAGCTCAATACACTCAATTAGGACCAAAATCGGCTATTACATCATCCTTTGTTTATCTAAACTTCCGTGACTAAAATGGACATTGACCAAAGTAAGGCAAATGAAGCTCAATACACTCAATTAGGACCAAAACAGGCTAATTACATCATCCTTTGTTATCTACAACATCCTAGTGACTAAATAAACCCATTGACCAAAGTAAGACCAAATGAAGCTCAATACACTCAATTAGGACAAAAATAAACTTATTGCATCAACCTTTGTTTATCTAAACCTTCCTAGTGACTAAAATGAGCCATTGACCAAAGTCAAATGAAGATCATACACTCAATTAAGACCAAAATAGGCTCCTTACATCTTCCTTTGGTTAACTACAACATCCCAGAGACTAAAATGGAGCATTGACCAAAGTAAGACCAAATGAAGCTCAATACACTCAATTAGGACCAAAATAGGCACATTACATCATCCTTTTTTATCTACAACATCCTAGTGACTAAAATGGACCATTGACCAAAGTAAGAGCAAATGAAGCTCAATACACTCAATTAGGACCAAAATGCTCATTACATCATCCTTTGTTTATCTAAACCCTTCTAGTGACTAAAATGG
>CM024265.1:6465771-6684971 GCA_013621005.1 Aeschynomene evenia | reverse complement strand
ACGCGCTCAGCCCAGCCCAAAACGCCCAAACCCAACTAACCTTCACCTTATTCGCCCAGAGAAACACGAGCTGCGAGCTGCAACTATCATCTTCTTCGCCCAATCTCCATGTAACCGTTTTTTCAGCTGCGATTCCTCAACTCTCAGAGAACACGAATCCTCAACGCCCAAAATAACCTTCATCTTCTTCAACCCTCGAACCATTTTTTTGAGATTCGATTTCTTCGATTCTCCACATCAACAATCTCGAGCTGCGATTTCTTCGATTCTCCACATCACACAAGCTTTATTTCTCATTTTTCATTTACGATTTCTTTCTCTTTTCGTGTTCTCATTTTTATTCAGTTCCTATTTCAATTCATTTTTTTTTCATAAACGCCATTTTTTGCTGTGATGGATGAACATTCAAATGGGGAAATTCAATGGAGGAAAATGTTGATTTACTTGATCAGATTGTTAGCGAAAAGATGCTTGAGGTACTCGATTTTTTTAAACTTTGTGTTGTAGACTGATTTATTTCATTGACTCAGAAAACAGGGACACGTTTGCTCACACTAACTGAATTGTTTGCTCACAGAAAATGAATGTTTTGCTCACACTTTTTCTACTTTCTACTCATATTAACACTGCGTTTTGCTCACACAATATTTTGTGACACAGGTCCATAATAGCTGTTCAATTGAGAAGGGAGAGTATCCAGACGGGAATGCGATTCATTTCAGATCACGATGCAAATTTGTTTTATTCAAATGCAAAGAAAGTTGGATTTTCTTGTAGAACACGTTCCTCTAAGAAAGATGCTGATGGAACAGTCAAACAAAAAACATATACATGTGGCAGAGAGGGTACAAGGGGGTCTGCTGCTGGTTTGGAGAAGAACAAACCATATCAGCAGCAAATTGCAAGGCAAGGATGGTGGTCAAACTTGACAGAGATTGTACATGGGTTGTTACGGTTGCGGAGTTGGATCACACTCATGAGTTGTCTGAAGAGAAGGTCAAATTCTTCAAGGAAAATCGACATTTGAGTATGCACGCAAAGCAAGTTATTGAAATAAATGATGAAGCAGGGGTAAGGCCAAATAAAACTTTTCAAACTCTTGTCCATGGAGTTGGTGGTTACTCTGAATTGTCATTTATTGAGAAGGATGTACGTAATTATATCAATAGGAGCTTACGTAAAAATCCTGTAGAAGATGGTGATGTAATGGCTGTGTTGGATTATTTCACAAGGATGAAAGAGCAAAATAGAAATTTCTTCTTTAAAATTGATGTCGATGAAAATACTCGATTGAAGAATTTATTTTGGGCTGATGCTAGGAGTAAAGCTGCATATGAATATTTTGGTGATGTTGTGTCATTTGAACAACATATAACACCAATAAATGGGATGACATTTGGTTCGTTTGTTGGTGTTAATCACCATGGCAATTCTATCTTGCTTGGTTGTGGTTTGGTGAGGTGTGAGGATACAGAAACATTTGTTTGGCTCTTCAAGGCTTGGGTTGAATGTATGAATGGGAGAGCTCCATATGCAATGTTGACTGATCAAGCTATGGCAATGAAGAACGCCATTGAAATTGCACTACCTGTGACACGTCATAGGTGGTGCATATGGCATATAATGAAGAAGATTCCAGAAAAATTACGGGGATACTCTCTATACAAAGAAATAAAAGAAGAGATGAAATGTATTGTGTGGGAGTCTCAATCTAAAGAGTCATTTGAATCTTCATGGATCAGTTTTATAGAGAAGAATCAACTTCAATCAAATGAGTGGCTAAAAGGTACATTTTTGTTATAAACTCTGCTCATATTCTGTATTTGCTGGCAGTTTTATAGACAAGAATTACATTGCTTACTGGTATAAACTGCATATTCTGTATTTTGCTGACAGTACTGGCATAACAATTTGCTCACCAAATATATGTAATTTGCTCACTGTTTTGGCTGAAACTGCTCACACTTTAGAAAATTTGTGTTCACCAAAATTTATAATTTTCAAATTTCAGCATTGTACAATGAAAGGAATAGATGGGTCCCTATTTTTGAGCATGAATTTTGGGCAGGAATGCGGAGTACCCAAAGAAGTGAGAGCATGCATGCTTTTTTTTGACAAGTACTTGACAAAGAAGAGTAATTTGTGCTTGTTTGTTAGACAATATGATAATGCTCTTGCGGATAAGGCTCAAAAAAGAGTTAGAAGCGGACATATTCTCTTTCAAGACTATTATTCCTTGTGTCACAACATCATCCATTGAGAAGCAATTTCAAGATGTATACACACACTCCAAGTTTGGTGAGTTACAAAGTGAATTTAGATCAATGATTAATTGCTACCTACTTCATAAAAATAGAAGGGTCAAATGCATCATACAAGGTTGTTGATCTGAACAAGTTTAATGGCATTGCTAAGAGAAAGGAGTATGAAGTAGTGTATGATTCTGTTTCAATTGACATTAAATGTCAATGTTTAATGTTTGAATCACGTGGTATTATGTGTCGCCATTCACTTTGTGTTCTGGGGCAAGAATCTGTTGAAAAAGTTCCAGAAAAATACATTTTGGAACGATGGAGCAAAATGTTCAACGTAAGCACTCAAATATAAAGTGTAGTCATGACTCAAGCCGCTCGAGCCAAGCAAGATGCGCTATAATGATCTGTGCTCACACTTTTACAATGTGGCTGAAGCATTTATTGATTCTGATGAGGCTGCTGGCATTATGCACCGTGCGTTGGATGCTGCGGTGGTTGAAATTGGTTCACATTTTGCTGAAAAAGTAAATGATTGCCATGAGAAAAGTAAAGAAAATGAAATTGGGAACATACATGCACCTCCATTTGCTACTACACGTGGAAGACCGTCCAACAAAAGGAAACAATCAGTTTTTGATGAGAAATTAACCAAAAGAGCAAAGGCAGACAGGAGAAAGAAAAAAAAGATAGCTGAACAGGTCATTTTTAGAGAATACCAGTATTGCTCACACATATTTGACATATTACTCTCGATTATCTCTTTCTTTGCTCACACTTTTAAAGTATGTGCAGGTATCATGTGAATTACAACCATTGCAATATTACTCAACATCAAACTCAGTGGAGTGTTCTTTGAATTTGAAGGTATTCTAGTTATTAATGCATAAAAATCTCATTTTTATAGTTATGGTATTTTAATGATAGATATTAATGCAAAAAATGTATGATATGTATTTGACAGCAATTTGAGGATTCTTCAATTAACAACATGACACCTACTTCACTACATCTGCCTTCTCAAGTTGGTGTTGGTTCATTTACAACATTATTTATATTCCTTTGCACCTACACAGCTACCAGTACCACACGACCCTCCAAGCGATGCTTAAATATCCTTGACCACTAGAACTAACTTGTAATAGTTTATAGAGGTTTATTTGAGTATTTTTTTATATTCTCAAAAACCATGATGTAATACACACATGATAAATTCTGGAGTTTCTTTAAATTCCTAAATATGTTCTAAGTACACACATTGTCAATGAATGTAGGGAAATGAGAATTAAGTTTTTCAAAATTTAAAGTTGTGTGAAATTTCAGCTTGCTTCAGTGTACAGATTTTAAAAAATTTGTAATATTGTAGGTGAAGTTCATTTTTGATTGAACAATGTTAAATATAGAGAGTAAGTAATAAATGATAATACACCATGCAAACTAAACATTGGCACATGGTCTAGTTAAGGATTGATTCCTGCTAGTCCAGTGTTCTGTTGCCTAATAGGACAAATCTCAACAATTCAAAAATTTAATTTCATAGAAACTAGTGAATGTCAGCAACCCAACAGCAGAGGGAAAGAAAATGTTCCATATCTCCCTTTAAATTCATGATATGTATACTGACATATGAAAATGAGTTAAAATTAGTCTAAAAAGTTTCTAAATATGTATGATAAACTGATTAAAGAGTAAAATTACATTTAAAGCTAAATAAAAATCTAAAGTTATGAAGTTTATGTCATTTTGCCCCCCTTGTTGCTTGCTTTGCTCTCTGTGTTTTTCATAGTCATATATGGTGAAATCTGTGATGCCCAGCTTTTCTTGCCCTTTTCTCACGACCTATGAGTGGTTGTAGTAGTGGTTCTTCAGTGGAAACAGTTTTTTTTCTTGCAGCAACAGCTTCGGCTTTTTCAATTGCTAGTGATCTAAATTCATTGCTAGAATTGAGTAATGACTTTACCAATAATTGCTTCCTAAAACAGGCAAGCTCATCCTGAACATTGTATAATTAATTAGGCAATGAAAATAATTAAAAAAACAAATACTTTGAATACATTAATTATTACAACTTACATTTTCCCACACTGGCAGTTGATATGTTGGGTTGTCAATACTCAGAGGATTTCATAGCTCCAACCATTTTAAGACATAAATCCCACAATCAAAACTGCATATATTCCATATTGTAAGATATTTGACAATATTGTATTGCATATAAATAGATATAAAATCACTTACTTGTTTGGTTGGCCGGGCACATTAAGATATTGACATTCCAGACCTTTTGTTTCGAATGAGGATATTGCATGGTTGACATAATGCTCAATAAGCATTGCCTAACAGAATCAAGTAAATTGCTCACAAAATTAGACAAATTTGCTCACAGAATTAGACAACTTTGCTCACAGAACTAGACAAAGTTGCTCACAGAATTGGACAAAGTTGCTCACAGAATTAGACAAAGTTGCTCACAGTATTATTTGATGTAAATCATGTTTATTTGATGACACAATAAACATTAAAAAGACAATTTAATATTATATGACAATTTAAAACTTACACAGTATTGATTCAATTTGTCATGATCAGTGCCTGGACTTTCTGTATATAATGGGTCAAGAACATACAATTTCCTATTCTCAACATTGAGAGCATACATCCACCAGTGTGCTGTATCTCTATCCACTATTGGGAATAAAAGCTGAATGTTTGACAAAAATAAAGAAAGAAAATAAATAAAAAAATTTAGTATAATTAATAAAGCAAAAGAAAAACAGAGAATTGAAGTTATAGTGCAACAACAATACCCATTTATGTGATGCAATTGCTTCTCTATCATAGTGGTAATTGGTTTCAAGGTTTTCAGGGGCTGTGAATTCATTGTTCTCCATCCACTTTGTTTTGTGATATAGTACCATGATTGACTACATGACACCCAAAAAATAACTCTATAATCAAATGAAAAAATAAATTATTTGCTCAAATTAAAATATGCAAATTTCATACCAATAGAGATGCAGGCATGCAATATATGTCCTTTTGAAACCTTGGCAAACCAGAGTAGTTATACACAAAACACATGTAGTCAACAAACTGTAGAACAATGCAAACATTAGTATTAGTTCAAAAAAATCAAAATAATAGTATATATATAGTCTAAATAAAATAAGTTAGTTACTCACACTGCTGTCTATATATTTTCTTGCTTTTAGATTTAGCAATGAATCTCTTGCTATGATCACATTTTGTTTGTTGACAATCTTGCAAGTGTTGTCTGTTTACCATCCTTTAAGTCCCATGCCCAACTTACAAGTTGTTTGATCATCTTTTCAGGCAACTCTGGTTCTTCATCAACGATTGGCACTGATTGAGCATCATCTACTCTCTGCATTTTTTTGTAGTGGTCCTTCATAAAGAACAATTTGCATGTTGTTTTTTTCTTCATCAGAGGATGATGCATAAGCCCTCTCAAACTCATGATCAAGATCATAATCATCATCAGAATTATCATCAAGCTGTTCCATGTCTTTTCTTCATCTCTATGTCATGTTATTTAACATAATTTGCATTAGCTATTGCCCAAAATAATATCTCAAGAAATAACTTTCTGCTCTCACATACTGGACAAATGCTCACTGTTTTATAATATATAGCTCACATGATGTTCATAAGTTGCTGACATTTTAGCACAAATCAAATCAATATATAACTCTACCATAAAATGCAACGTACATCATTGTCTCAAGCGGTAGAATGTGAAATTCAATACCCAAGTCAAATGATGGTCTACAAACAATTTAAGTTTCACTGTTATGATAGCTTGCTCACATATTATAATGAGAAGACACAGAAAAAATAATAAATTCAATATGTGTTTTTTCTATTATTTCTCAATATTTAGCACAAATAAAATCAATATATAACTCAACCATAAAATGCAACGTACATCATTGTCTCATGCGGTAGAATGTGAAATTCAATACCCAAGTCAAATGATGGTCTACAAACAATTTAAGTTTCACTGTTATGATAGCTCGCTCACATATTATAATGAGAAGACACAGAAAAAATAGTAAATTATCAATTCACTATGTTTTTTTTCTCTTATTTTTTAATTTTAGTATCATTGTGATCAATTTAAAAATAATAAATATTAATTTACCTCTCTTGAACTTTGTCCTTCTTTTTGGACTCAGACCCACCAAACGTGAACTCCTCTGCAACCTTTGCTTGTTTCTCTCCCTCCACTTGTTGATTTTCATTCTCATTGTCCATCCATCATTTTAAGCTTGGTTGTACAATATCATCCACAGCATCATTCCCACTACATCATAAATTAATTTCAATGTTTTAATTAATCACAAATTAACTTAATTCTCATCAATAACATTAGAATGATGAGATACATTGCTCACATGTTGATAATATTTTTAATTTACCTCTCTACTACTTTATCCTTTTCTTTGCTTTCAGACCCAGCCAAAGTGGACTTCTCTGCTACCTTTTCAATATCATCTAGATCATCATTCCCCTACATCATAAATTATGACATTTAATTAATCACAAATTAACTTAATTTTGATCAATAACATTAATTGATGAGATAAGTGATATATAAGAATTTACCTTGCTGATACACTGGTCATACCATCACGAGAGCGGTGCTTCATTGGTGGGAAAGGAATGTTGTGTTCATCGCTGTTCAAAAGATTAAATGTTAAAACTTGCTCACAGAAATGAATATTATAGCACACAAAATAAAGCGAAACTGCTCACAAACTAGATATTATTGCTCACAGTTTCAGTGAAACAAGCTCACCGAATCAGACAATAATGCTCACAGTCTTAATGACAATTGCTCACAGAATCAGATAACAATGGTCAAATAATAAACTAAAATCTATTACAATTTTATTCTCTCATATTGATATCTAAAAAAAAATCTATATTATTTTTACCAGAAGACTTCAGTGTAATTTCTTCACTGCTTGTTGTACTTTCTTTCTTTCTCCACTTGTTTTTTTCTTCTTCTTTGGTGTTGATGTTGATGGTTGTTTCTTTCTGGTTCTTGTCTTCTTTTGGCAGCAGGTGTTGATGGTTGTTTTCTTTTTGTGTTTTTGTTTTTTTGCTTGTTCCCTCTTGTTCTTTCCTCCAACTCTCACTGTTTTTGGTCTCTTAACTGCTGCAGTTTTAGTGTTTTCTGCTGTCCTTTTTCTTGTTGGTGTTGCAGGTGGAAATTTTTCTTTTTCTTCTCAGAAAATAATAATCCTGCACATAAATTCAGTTATTAGTGTGAGTAAAAAGGAAATCTGTTATATAATAATAATAGTTGCTAACATACAATTAAAAAACTAATATAAGACATACAATGTTAATTTTTTTTTGTCCTTTATCACTGTTGAGATGTCGGCTTCCTTCCAATGTGCAATCCATGGAGTGGTGGACCATTGTAATTTTCAGGTTTTCCAATCGGAGAACATGAAAATATAGAATCTGAAAAATAACAGCAATCACAAAGATAGAACATTAGAACATTCAAAAATCTTAGTTAATTTAAATAAAAAGTAACACTTTTACTCACCATGAGCACGTGCAAACATCCATCAATTGCCTCTGCCCCCGCGCTTGTATTTTGCAATACCAGACTCCAAGCAATTATGTATGTACCGCCCCAATTGTAATCGGAGGTGTTCTCCACATCTATAATTGTTTGGAGGTGCCATGGTTGTGTGGCTTGGACGGTTGTGGGGCACAGAAAGGTCTTCAACACCACCAAAATGAGGTCCTTCTGAAATCAGTAATTTCAGCAGCTGACCTCATACTATTGGAGAGCAATTGGCCTTTAAATCACCAATTCTGGAAGCTTTGTACCTTTGCACAACACTTTTCTCTTCATCGTTTACAGGGTCGGCAAAACTTTCCCTATTATATTAAATATATTAGTCATAACAATTATAATTGAAAAACTAAGTTAATAAATTAAATAACTTATTAACTGTTTTGCACAGAAACTGTTTTGCTCACAGTTATTAAAACTTTTTGCTCACAATTATAAACACTATTGCTCACGGTTTTCATATACACATAATAACACATTCATACTAACATGCTCTTGTTATAAAACCTATTTTCCTATATTAAGAAGCTCTTGGTATAAAAATACAAGTATTTGTATACCTGTGTAAGGAAGCCAAGCGCTTTGCGACCAACTCCGGGGTAACCTTGAAAGTTATGGCCGAGCATCAAGCGTGTGAGTTTCTGTGTTTGTAAGTTTTGCAAGTGCTGCAAACAACTTATGCTTCACTTTCAATCTGCCAAGCTAGCAAGCCGGCAAACCCCATGTCCTCTATTTGTTGCTTTTGCTCAGCAGTGAATTTTTGAAACAAACTTAATACAGCTGTTGGTGAGCACCTAGAGGTGTTTAACCTCTGCATATAAACACAAAAAATCAATATATAAGATAATTTTAATTAAAATTTGCAATCTAACACACTAAGTTATACTCAAATGCTCACAATTTTAAATCAACATCACACCACTCTCAAAAAATTTCAACAACCATACTAAAAAGCTCACGGTTTTGAAACCTTTTAGCTCACAGTTTTAAAACCTTCTTGCTCACATTTTAAAGACAATTTCCTCACAGTTTAAATTTGGTTGCTCACAGTTTTTCAACTTTTTGCTCACTGTTTTAAACTTTATTGCTTCACAGTTTCATATACACCAAATAACACATTTTCATATACTAACAAGCTCTTGGTATAAAACCTATTTTGTCATACTTTTACAAAAAATAACTCACACATTCTTAGAAAAATTCTCACAGCATAGAACTTTTGCGCTTACCTTTGCTGCCTCTTTTGTCCCTTCCTTTTTTATCACTACGAACTTCAGCATCAGAAGAGGTTGGTTTTTTAGGTGATTTTGTCATTGTCTACAAGAAGTAATTCACACATACTTTAATCACATCATTATAATTTTTTGGAAATGCAAAATAACCACAAAAACAGTGAAAAAAATGCAGAATACATTGTAATAATCATCAATGCAAGTAACAAAGTTTTGAAAAAAATTATTGTAACAACAAAATAGGAAAGAACAAACACTTCAATTTGTAAAAGTGTTTTTGTCTTCCATAGATGATTCTGCTATTTCACATGAGCAACATTTTTTTCATGAACCCTAACCAGCAACAAATGGAATTTCGGCGACGAAAATGAGTGAGCAAAATAGAGTTCGTGCGATGAAAATGGTGGATGAAGAGAAAGTGAAGAAAGTGAGCAAAATGAGCGATGAACTTAGAAGGGGGAATTTCGGCGATGAAAATGAGTGAGCAAAATGGAGTTTGCGTGCGATGAAAATGGTGGATGAAGAGAAAGTGAAGAAAAAGAAGAGCGTGAGCAAAATGAGGGATGAACTTTAGAAGGTGGAATTTCGCTATGAAAATGAGTGAGCAAAATCGGTTTTGCATGCGATGAAAATGGTGGATGAAGAGAAAGTGAAGAAAGAGAAGAGAGTGAGCAAAAAGAGTAATGAACTTACCGGCGATGAAGAAGGTTGAATTTCGGAGATGAAAATGGCTGAGCAAAAAGAGAAGAAAGGCTTCGTGCGATTGAAAATGGCGGATGAAATGGAGTTGTGTGTGTGGTAAGCTACTGTTGGAAGAGAAATGCAGCTTTGTGTGTGGGTGAAGCAAGTAGTGTGATGAAAGTGGTAACCGCCTAGAGATTTGAGTTGGAAGGTGAAGACACGCGCGATGTGATGCGCTTTTGGATTGGGCTGCGCGTTTTTGTTTCTTGTATTTTCGTATTGGGCTTATACGGGAATTGGGCTGGACTTTATTGTCTATTATTGAGGGAGTAAGCCTGTACTCCGTATCCGCGGAGTACATGGAGCAAAATTGATTCTTATCAAAAGAATTTGAAGCTTTAATTAATTAGTAATGTTGTACACAAAAATACATCCAGCTAGAGTATCTAATATAAAAAGTTACTCGTACAACGAATATATCTTACAACGTATATCCAACCAACGTAGTTACACTCCCACATTAATGTATGTTAGTGGGTCCGACGAACATATATTAGAGGTTGGATGCTAGTTGGATGGTATATTAGTTGTACATGTAGTAGTATTGGTAAAACAACTATATCACTCAACACTAATATTTATTGTTCAACATAAATATATTCAATTAGTATTCAATATATGCTATACATAATATGTAATTAATGTGTATTATATATATAACACATGTACATATGACATTCATTACGTATTATATATAGCACATGTTAGTTACTAATTGAACGTATTTATGTTATACAACAATCATTATTATTTAACATTATACATCCAAAAGCTTTGGACAATAAACAAACTTCTTGTCTTTTATTTATTTCTTCCGATAAAATAATATAAAAAGCAAAATAAAAACGAGGATACAATCCTCAATATCAGCTATATATTTAGACTTTGTACAAAATAATTTGAGCAAGGAGTTATGGTACGTAGTTTATACTTGATAGAATTCATTTTGTATAGAGGAAGATGCCAAGTAAACTAAGAATTTTCATGTGTGGAAGAATATGGGATATGGATATGGTCCCTACTACCTAGTACTAAGATCTCATCACTATTCCACACCGACATATATATCGATCATGGGTACTTGCCCAATTGGTGAGCATCATGGTGAATCCACAACTCATTCTTTTTAATCGTGTTTAGGAAGGGAGAATTCTCAACTGCTATGGTAGCTCCTTCCATAGTTTTCCCCTTAAATTTACTATCTATTTCTCAATTCATCTTATGGATGGAAGTTCTACTCTTCAAATAGGAAAAGAGTAATATAGACTTAACTCGCTCAAGTTTACAGGTGAATCTTATACGTGAGAATTTATTAATTAATAAAGGATTTTATAAAATTAATATAATTATAATATTTCATTATATTGTAAATGATTGTTATGCTGCTATTTGTATGATTCATCATAAATCCAAATATATAATAGCACTGCTTCAAATATGATAGCTCAATTATTGACACATCAATCATATTATTAGTTGTTCAGTATTTGAATTTATTTAGATGAAAACATTATAAGATATAAATTACATAAATAAAAATAAAGATTGGACCATGCCTTGCAAAAGCCAAAAAAAAAAATGGACCATGCCAATATCATATTAATTAGCACTGAGAATAATAATGTTGAGATGTGATTAACTAGCAAAATTTTCCCTTTTGGTAACTTTGGAGATAGAATAGTTATAAAACTTGGACTCACTCAACTGTTGGTTTTTTTACGTAAACGGGTACTTTAAAATAGTTAAATATGTATACAGGTAGTACCAGAATTAGTTACGTAAATAGATAGTGTATTTTTTTGAATAAAAGTCGATTCAAATCGACTTTACTCTGAAAAAATGCAAATTTTTTTGCACTAAAGTCGATTCAAATCGACTTTAGTGCAAAAAAATTTGCATTTTTGTATGCAAAGTCGATTTGAATCGACTTTAGTGCAAATTTTTTTGCAAATTTTTAAGCAAAGTCGATTCAAATCGACTTTAGAAGGAAAAAACTATAAAAAAGTGGTCCGGGTGATCATTTTACACAATTCATCATTTTTCTAAATTTCACTATCTCTCACTAAAATTCTCTCTCACTTTCTCTCTAAAATTCACTCTCTTTCTGTCTCATTTTTTTATTATGGAGACTGAACATATATACCGGATGGACATTGTTGATCACATCGGCGCACGTATTCAAGACTAGGTATTATATTCATTGTTTTATAATAAAAATAATAAATTTTGTCATAGTTACCTTAAATTAAGATGTAGTAAAAAATAGATATAGGTTGTTAGGTAGATTAGTTGTGTAGTTAGAATTATTTTAGGTGGTTAGGAATTTTAGTATTACAGTAGATTTATTTATGTATAAACTTTGATTATATATTTTACTTAAGTTACTAAAATGTAATATTAATTAGTTTACTACCATCATCGTGCAACTGTTTAATGCAGCTCCACAAAATTTAAACCAATAGTTTTGTAGGTCTTATCAGGAAGGCCTATGTCTTATCATATGAATGTTTAATTAAATAATTTTTGAATGATTTAACTGCATGAATAAATTTTAAATGGTTTGTTATTAATGTTTAAAAATTAAGTCTCGGAATTAATTACTGTTTTTTTTTGTTCCAGCCTGCTCGTGTTTTAAAGACGAGACGATTCTGTGTCGTACCACCTCCACACCCGTTGATGGTGCCATACTTGGACATTGCGGGGTTTAGCCATATCCGGATGCCGATGTGGACGTTAGATCGCGCTTTTATTAGTGCACTGGTCGAGAGGTGGAGGCCTGAGACCAGCACATTCCACTTACCCTATGGTGAGGCCACGATCACCCTACAGGATGTGGCATTCCATCTAGGCCTTCGTGTAGATGGAAAGGTGGTGAGTGGTTGTGCTACTGATTTTGAGAGACACCACTTGGGACGAAGCATTGAAGACTTTTGTCAGGAGCTGCTAGGTGCTGTCCCCCCCCCCAGTTGAGCGTAAGGGGTTTGCTGTTACGCTGAGGTGGGTGATGAGTCTTGTTGGCGCATTTGACGCGAAGGCCCATCCCACTGACATAGAGGTACATCGAGCGACCAGAGCTTGGCTGATGGCCATTTTTGGTGGGTACTTGTTGCCGGATAAGTCCGGGAACAGGGTACATTTGAGGTGGCTCCCACTGCTCGAACACTGGGAGGAAATCGGTAGACATAGCTGGGGATCAGCCGTGTTGGCCACACTTTACAGGGAGATGACCCTAGCTGTAAAGTTTGACGTGACTGATATAGGAGGCTGTCATGTCTTATTACAGTCATGGGCATGGTCACGCTTGCCGACATTATTTGGAGGCGCAATTCGACATGATTTGTGGCCTCTTGTTTCGAGGTAAAGATTTAATTCATGAATCAACTAATAAATTTGACATTATATGCTATTTTATCTAACCTTGGTTTGTGATTATAAATTGTAATAGGTGGGAGAACGTTAGACACATTACCAGGAAGTTGGAGGAGCGACTTCTAAGATTTAGGACAGCACTAGACAACATGGGATTGCACGGGGTAAGGAAGAATAATGGTCATGATATTGAAACTTATATTTCTACTTTTTATATTGAAATTTATCTTTGTTTGTTAATACTTGTCACAGTTTATTTGGAGGCCGTACGATGATGATCATGTTAGAGCCCTGACGCCGGAATGGGTGTTTGCTGAGCGAGAGTTGTGGCAGTCTGACACCTGCATCATCTGTTTTGCCACTGTAGAGTGGCACTATGCGGAGAGAGTGGTGCGGCAGTTTGGTGGAGCTCAGCACATACCGTATGCCACAGTACTATTTTTCGCAGCCTCTGGTTCCAGACCCATCGGTCATTTGTTCAGATCAGAGCCCGCAGGTACAGTTCAGGACGGGCCTAGCTGACCAGCAGCCCATTAGCACACCTGGGTTGATGGCGATGCTGGACCTGGATGACTTCTCATCGCCCTCGTGGACCCCTAGATCACAGGCTTTGCTGCATGATATTATGTTCGGTCGCGGATCAGGCGAAGGTTCGTCGTCACAGGTGCAGCGCGAGGTCACACCACAGCCTCCAGTTCGCACGGTTGATGATGTCAGTTCACCGGACGATCAGGGGGACTCATCTGATGATCCAGTTGACCTTCCCGATACTGATTCAGAGTCAGATGCAGGGGCGCAGCAGGATAGGGAGCAGAGGCAGAGGCGGCGGCCGAGATGCGGCACAGGAGGGTGCATTGGGGGGACGGAGCCACGACGAGGGAAGGGCAAAGGTCGTGGACGCGGAGGTCGTCTTGGTAGATAGACTTAGATTTTGGTTTTGTATAATATAGACATAGGTTTTGGTTTTGTATAATATAGACTGAGATTTTGGTTTTGTATAAATACTTTTACATTATATTATTGATTATTTAGTTGAATGTGAACTCTTATCTCCGTACTTGTTGTTATCGGGTTAATTGATAAAGCTGCATATGAAAATGACTAAATAAAAAACACATCAAATTAAAATATCATAAATAAAAAACACTTAATGTTACACTTAACAGAACACTTAAAAACATAAACATATTTTAAAAACAGTGATTACGAGTTTAAGTCATCAGGGATCAGCTAGATTGGGAATCGGGTGTTCCATGTCTGCGTAATTTAGTTCTTCGTCACGTTCATTGTAAATAGTTACCCCAAACCTTTTATGGCTGTCATAAATCAGCCAAATCTCAAAATCATATTCTATCAAGTACTGGTACATAAAGTCTCTCCACCCGTCGGTAAACCATATTTCGTCACCCCTTCTCTCACACTTAAGATCACAGGTTTTTCCACTTGGTGTTTCCAACTGCACTTTACGCGGCAATCTTCACCCATGAATATTAACAAATACTGTTGGCAATTTCTGCAACAACGAGTGTGAGCGAATGACAAGGTTTCTTTTACAACTTATTATAGAAAAAAAAAAGTTGAAGGTTAAATTGTAAATAATACGTACCACGTCATTCTTGTTACCATCCTTGATCTTAATGCATGTTTCATGCGTGTCAGTCCCACCGAATGCCAACCCAAGATTCATATTTGGATCCATATTTGTTTTTGTTATCTGATTTATGCTACGAACCTTAAGATTGCATTCCTTTATATAGCGAAAATTTTCAAAGTCGATTCAAATCGACTAATGAACATAAACAGTAGACCAACTAGTTATCATAGTCGATTCAAATCGACTATACAAAGAGAAAAATTCTTATCAAATTCGATTCAAATCGACTTTCAATTTAGTACACAATTCTGACACGAATTGACTACTCACCAATTTAGCAGTAATAAATGATCTTTGCAGGCTGACAATGACATTTCAAAATTACTACACCGGTAAAGACATTTCAAAATTACTACAGCCGACAATAAAATCAAATGAGTACACAAGCACATAAAACCAAATCATCAGTAACAAGTAGCAGTAATAAATACACGGGGTAAGACCAGAAACATTAAGATATTCAAATTTACTACATTCAACAATAATATGGACTGAATACACAAGTAGATAAAACCAAATGATCGGTTACAACAACCATAGCATTCAAATACAACAAAAAACATAAAACAAGACTAATACAAGAAACAGAAATGGAAAACTACAACTCATCATGCAGCGTTGTTGGAGGAGGACGATGAAGCTAAGGCGGGACACTTACGCCTACTATGTCCTGGCTGACGACAGAGCCCACACCTTTTAGGCTGAGAACCTTCCACCTCATCCATCTCATTACGAATCCGGCTCGAAACTGGGCGACCCTCAGCTTTCCTCATATCCGCAGGATTGGGCCGCAGCACCGGACCATTGTATGCAGGCCACAAATCTTCATTCCGAATAGAAGCAAACTCAGTTCGGTAGACATTGAAAACAGATTCCATTCGGTAGACTTCATGGACAAAGGATCCCCAATCTAAATGAGCATCAACGCACGCCGCAAATGCGTGACGACAGGGGTAGTGGAGCTTATGAAATGCTCCGCAATCACAGACACGCTCGGACAGAGACACCCTGAAGGTCCTCTGTGTTGTGTTGTCCACCTCTCCTTTCTCTAAAATCATATACTCGATGGAATCTCGAGTCGCGCGTGTGGCGTGCATATCATGCAACACTCTCCGATGCTTCTCCATTTCGCCCAGCAGGAACTCCGAGAACCTTTGACCCGCACCAAGTTGGGCCTGCGCTGCAGTTCCCTTATTCACAAATAGCGTCATAAGACGGAGGTAGGTTGACCTCACAATAGCTGTAATTGGAAGACTTCAGGTGCCCTTCATTACCGAGTTAACACACTCGGAAAGGTTGGTGGTCATGTGCCCGAATCTACGCCCTTCATCAGCATACTGTGTCCATCTTTCACGGGGTATCCTGTCCACCCATGCAGTAAACCGAGGGTCCAGCACTGCCAACTGGGAATGCCAATACAATAATTCATTATGTGTCTTTGCATACCTAGCATTCTTCACGAATCGCTTACCCTCTTTGCTCTTGAAATGGACCATGAAGTTTGAAGCAATGTGTCTGATGCAGTATGCATGATGTACTGTTGGCGGAGCCCAACCACTTCTTGCGGATTCAAGCACGGTTGTAATTGCCTTGTGCCTGTCAGAAATTACAAGAATGCCCTCTTGTGGAGTGACATGCTGACGGAGATTAGTAAGGAAGAAGTTCCATGATTCCTTGTTCTCAGCCTCAACAATAGCAAAGGCAAGGGGCAATATGTTAGAGTTGCCATCCTGTGCAATGGCCATAAGAAGGGTACCTCTGTACTTCCCATACAGGTGAGTGCCATCAATAGTAATGAAACGCTTACAATAAGGAAAAGCGGCAATGCATGGTGGAAATGCCCAGAAAACACGGAGAAACATGCATAAATTTAGATCATTCAAACCTGGAAATGCCTTAGTTTGAAACTGGACAATGGTACCTGGCATAAAGGTTTTCAAGCCGAGCAACCATCTTGGCAGTTCTCCGTAGGATGCTTCCCAATCGCCATAAATCTGTGCAATTGCCTTCTGCTTGGCCATCCACACCTTTCTATATGTCGTTCTACAGGCCAGCTTTTCCTCAACTGCAGCTTGCAACACCTTAACAGAAACTGTGGGATCCCTCTTTACCACGTCACAGATGTTTGAGCAGATGACGTGGTAATCCATCTGTGGATGCTGTTGTGGGACATTGGCAAAGACACAAGTGTGTGGCTCCTCCAATTTCTTGACCTCCCACATCCCCGTCTTCTTCCGCAGAATGACTCTGACATTCCACATGCATCCGCTCCCATATTGCACACACCTGCAATGCAACCTCGAGGCATTTGACTCGTACACCTTGTACGGTATCTGTCTCTGAATGCTGTAGATCTTAACAGCATACTGTGCGGCTTCTTTTGTACGGAATAGTTGCCCCACACATAAACCTTGCTCAGCGTTTACCGCCGCAACATCCAAGTCAATATCGCCTCTGAGTGAGTCGAAATTGAATGATGAGCAGTGCTCCGCAACCGCCTGAGATTGTGTTTGGGACACTGCTGGCCCTGTGAGCGGGATTTCTTCAACATCTTCCTCTGATCCGCACGGTGTCGCGTCAGCTGCCTCTTCTATTGGGACATCTGAATCTGCATCTGCATCAGCATCATCAAAGAAAATTGGAGTGAAGTCAAACCCAGCAGGCGAACCAACTGTCTGCAACGGTTCTGCACTCTGCACCATAGGCTGACCAACTTCCCTTGCCAGATCCGCAAAGCTGAGAGAATGTGTGTCATCATCTTCCCTCATTGTACTTGTTCCAGCACCACTAGCACCCTCGCCTGCATACGATGATCGCGGAAAATATGTAGGATCAGGCCCTCCAGATCTGAAGTTGCGTTCCTCAAGTTCAACGTACAACTCAAAAAGTCGAACTTCAGGAAACTTCATCTGATAACTCAGCATAATATTCACATCTCGATCACTGCGAATGCTATATTTAGTGTATAAAGGCCCGTTGGGACCCATACTCATCGGCATTCTATAAACCATTTTCTTAATCTGCTTCCCCGCCTCATCAAGCGTTTCAAGAATTAAACTTTGCAGTTGAAGCAGATTAATGCCGTCTTGCACTATAACACAAGGGGGATCATCTGCAGCGAACGTGATCCCATTTGCTGTTGTTATTATATCACAATTGTGATGCACAAAAATATAATGACAATCAGCCATTTTTTTAGTAAGAAATATAGTAGAAGAAAGAAGTATAGAATGAGTATTGAGTAGAAGAGAGAAATTAGAATGAGTATTGGATGTATGAAAAATGAATTGGGCGTCCATATTTATAGATGTAATGAACATAAGTCGATTTGAATCGACTTTAGTGCAAAAAAATTTGCAATTTTTTAACCTAAAGTCGATTCAAATCGACTTTGCAACAAAAATTGCAAATTTTTTTGCACTAAAGTCGATTCAAATTGACTTTGCATGCAAAAATGCAAATTTTTTTGAGCTAAAGTCGATTCAAATCGACTTTAGCTCAAAAAAATTTGCATTTTTGCAGAGTAAAGTCGATTTGAATAGACTTTTATTCAAAAAAATACACTACCTATTTACGTAACTAATTCTGGAACTACCTATATACATATTTAACTATTTTAAAGTACCCGTTTACGTAAAAAAAACCTCAACTATTTCGACCCAAAATTTGGTGAAATAACCATTTGATTGGTTTGGTTCTCAATTCGAATCGAATATGTAATCAATTTGATTAAAGTTAGTCAAAACTTCTAAAAAATGGTGATAATTGTAATAGTTTAGTTTGTTAGCACAATTGTTAATACATACAATTAACTTAGGTGTTAGTGTTGGTTATATTTGTATTGACACAAAAAAAATTAGCTAAAGTGTAATTACGATTATCAATACAACATCGGGAAAAAGAGAGTCGAGATACGCAATGATTCGAAGGGATAGTAGTTGAAATAAAACTTGCATGGAGGTGTTTGGAGGCGACGAATTCATAAGCGAGTAACTAACCAGAGAAAGACACATGGAAGAACTACATTATTGTGCATGGAACACGCGTAAGATGAAAAAGTTAGCCAAGTAACCATCAAATGAGGTGGAAAACGCTCAGCAAATTGCAACGTTCATATTTTGATGTGTCAATTGGAGAAGACAATCTAACAATTATTTAAATAAGACTCGACAGTTATTTTGAATCAGGGGATTATTATTCTTCACTGTAGATTAATTGTACCCGTCAAGATGATGTGGCAAAATATCCGGCGGAGGTTTTAGATCTATAAATAGAGGTTAATTTTTAAGGAAAGGACATTGAACATACACTCACAACTTGTATTCTACTCACAAACGAAGCGTCGAGCTCTCTGAGTATGTCTCAATCGCCTTTAGGAGTAGAAGTAGCATAGATTTCATTTATTTTACTTTCTGCAATTTACATTTTGTATTGCATTTACTTTCGTTACTTTCAGTTTGCTATCTGTATTGTATACATTTGCTTATTATCAATAAAAGCATATCATTCAGTTCATCCATTTCGATTTCATTATCATAACTCATCTTTTATATTGGTCCAACACCATTTCTTTCAAAAGCACCAAACCGAACAACTTTTTATTTTATTCTCATTTGATTTCAACTTCGAGGTCAAATTCGAGTAAATAATTTGTTACTCTGGTTTAGCAAGTAGCAGGCTAGTGTTATCAGCTCGTGTATATAAGGAGTGAAATAGCTTAGTTGTAGAATATCTTCTATATAAAACTTCTCCTTCGAGTAATTTTGAAATAAGCATTTCCAAATTCTCTGCTATTGCTCTCACTTTCTCAAGCAAAATATCACAACAATAGCATGTAGTTTCAGCATGGTATCATTAGTCTAAAAAAGGATTGTTCCACTATACCTCTCTGAAAGCTCCTATAATGGAACAAGTCTTTTATAACTGTGACACCCCGTATCACAGTAGCCCTTAGGAGGACTCATGTATGGCCTAGCTAGGAGCGCTAGGGAAGGGGCTTAGTGTCCCTATAGAAGCCATGGACAGAAAACAAGCCCATGAGCCTTGATCAGGCTCGCCGGGCGAGAGTGAGTGTCGCCAGGCGAGAGCAGTCTCGTCGGGCGAGAGTAAGTGGCGTCGGGCAAGCATCCTTGGTGCCGGGTGAGAGGCGTCGGTGCTGGGCAAAAGTGGGAAGTCTCACATCGCTTAGTTTTGTGTGACCAGCTCCCTCCTCATGCTATATATATGAGAGGGTGGATAGCTTCCACCTTGCACCTAGTACTTCTGCTTAGTCAAAACGGTGTTTTGGTAATTCTTTTGTGAGGAGACGATCTCACATTTCGGTTAGATCTCTTGGTCATTCTTTCTCATCGTGTCCCGCCGGGCGAGAGCAAGTCTCGTTGGGCGTGACCTCCCGCCAGGCGAGGACCCTCCTCGCTCTGCGCGGAGTCGTTGGGCGACCCAGCTCCACGCTGGGCGAGGAGTCTGCAGTAGAAAATTTTTCCTTTTTTTTGTGGAGGTTCTTATTAGTCTTTTGCATGCCAGGTGCAAACGTAGTGCCGATAGGTGGGGCCAGAGCTAGCAGTGCTTCTCAGTTTCAGTTCATTCCAAGTAAGTGGAGGTTATAGGGTGGATGTGTCATGTCCCTTCCACGACACAATGACTCTTCCAACACACAATGACTCCAAAATTGGAGTGAACAAAAAAATGACATTTTTGTTCATTGAGTCATTGTGACTCTATTCTCATCAACCGTATGATCCTCACGCGAAACACTTGGCAGAGTCATTTTATCACCGACTCATTAGCTTTGACTCCAGAATTAAGAAAATCAAACGCAACCTAAAAATTTTCCTAACAAATGCCCTTACTTCAAATGAATAAATATAAAAAGAATTAAATTTTTATGATAGATCCTTTACATAAAAAATTGAAATATCTCTTCTCAAAATAAATATTCATATTTTTATAATTCTAAGAAATATAATAAGGACATTTGTTAATAAAGTCCAATCAGTAATTCCACAAATAAAATCAATGGATTGTAAATGTTAAGTTAAATTTTGTCTGTATGTAGTTAATAATACCTAGACAAATGGAGTGATATTTAATTAAAGACTAAAACCCCAAATTGGTCCCTGAGATTTACCGCGCGGGACAAATTAGTCCCTGAGATATTCATAATCCACTCGTGGTCCCTGACATTTACACTAACGTGGACAAGTTAGTCCCTCCGTTCAATGACCGTTTGAAACGTTAACAAAAAGAGACATTATAGTCCTTAATGAACTAGAATAGTAGACAAACAAGTCCCTAACGAAGGGACTAATTCTGTTAACGTTTTAAACGGTCATTGAACGGAGGGACTAACTTGTCCACATTAGTGCAAATGTTAGGGACCACGAGTGGATTATGAATATCTCAGGGACTAACTTGTCCACATTAGTGCAAATGTTAGGGACCATGAGTGGATTATGAATATCTCAGGGACCAATTTGTCCCGCGCGGTAAATCTCAGGGACCAATTTGGGGTTTTAGTCTTAATTAAACTAAATACTTGTGATACCCCGTATCATAGTACCCCTTAGAAAGTGCTTTAATATGGTCTAAGTATGTCTAAGAAGGGTTAGAAATAATGTTAAAACGTGTAAAATGAAGAAAGCACTAATGCAGTCAACAGGTGGCGGCTAGCGCGCAGATGATGGCGGCTAGCGAGCAGGTGCCCGCTAGCGAGCAGATTTTGGCGGCTAGCGACCAGTCAAGTCCCACATTGCTCAAAACAGCATTTCAGCTTCCCCCATCTCCCTATATATATGAGTGGTTAGTATAGCTTTTCCCTTACACCTCATACTCCCGCCTTATCAAAGCAGTGTTTTGGGCGTCCTTTATATTAAGAGGAACTCTGGTGGAGTGTGAGTCTGACACCTTGGGGATATCTCGGTCCGAGCAAGTTCCCGACGGTGAGTAAAAAGACGTTTTTGCCCCTGTCAGTGTGCTGGTCGCTAGCGAGATATGAGAGCTCGCTGGCGAGAGTGCCATCGCTAGCGAGAAGGTATTGCTCACTAGCGAAGGTTCAGTGCGCAACCTAGTTCAAGTTTTTCTTTTCTTTTGTGCGGTCCTGATGGGTCTTTTGCACGCCAGGTGCAAACGCAGTGCCGATAGCTAGAGCCGGAGCTAGCGGTGCCTTCCAGTCTCAGGACTTTCCAGGTGAGTGGAGGTTTTAGGGTGGATGTGCCGTGACTGCCACAGAGTAGCATTTGTATATGTTTATATTTATGTTTATGTTTATATGTTTATATTTATGTTTATATGTTTATATTTATGTTTATGTTTATGTTTATATGTTTATATTTATATTTATATTTATGTTTATGTTTATAGTTATATTTATGTTTATGTTCATGTTCATGTTTATATTTATGTTTACATGCTTAGGTAAATAATACAATAGGTAGATAACATGCTTAGGTAAAATAACATAATAGGTAGATAACATGCTTAGGTAAATAATATGATAGGTAGATAACATGCTCAGACAAATAATATGATTAGGAAGATAACATACCTAGATAGAGCACATGCATGGATAAATAATCTAGTAGGATAATATGACACAGTCAGATAATATATATATCATAGTAAGACAACATAACCTAGCAAGATAACACCACATAGTAAGATAATCCGATATAGTAAGATAATATAATCTAGTAATTAATATAATTTAGTAATTAATATAATCTAGGAGTTAATATAACCTAGTAATTAATACAACCGAGTGAGATAATGTAACCTAGTAAACACATCGTAACTTACTAGGATGATATAACATAATAAGATAACATGACTCATTAAGATACCATAACTTAGTAGAATAATGTGACCTAGTAAGATAGTAAGCCCTAGTAAGACGACACACCTTAGACAGATAACAAACCTTAGTAAGATAACGTACCTTAGTAGAAACGTTCCCTAAAGGATAACAGGTCTCAGTAGAGGATATACTCAGATAGATAAGTTCCCTAATAAATAACATAACAGGAAGAGTGAATGGCTTCTAGGTCCCTTGGTATTTACGTTACAACATTATGATGTTATGCGTTATGACTATAATTATTATATGCGTTATGATTATGCCTATAGGCTGAATGATTTATGCTATGTTATGTCATCATATGAAACATGTTAGAACCCTATGATATATGATCAAAATGATGATATGCAGTGTATGAGTAGAATGATTGTAGAACTGTGTGATGACAGTTTACGTAGTCTGCGAATCGTCGTAGTATGTATTTCAACGCTATAGCCCGGATGCAGCTCCCGGTCGAGTTTAGCCGTGACATACTGCCACGAAGCGCCTCGAGTCCCACCCAGATACAGATACAGTATGACTGGCCTCACCTGCGTGGTTGTAGAGGTCCAGATCACAGGGCGGCTCGTGTTCCGTCATATGACCGCACCCTCGTGGTAGCGAGTCTCAGTTATCAGTTACAGCAGGGCGGCTCGTGTTCCGTCATATGACCGCACCCTCGTGGTAGCGAGTCTCAGTTATCATTTACAGCAGGGCGGCTCGTGTTCCGTCATTTATCAGTTCAGTATGGGGCCTCGAGTGCGGATATCTCCGGCGATACGCGTCCGTCGTCAGAGAGGTGCAGCTACGTAGATAGGACAAGTATATGTGATTGATAACATGACAGTATGTGTTGCATGACATGCATGATACCCCATCACTGAGCTTGCGACTCACTCCCCGCATCTTGTTTCAGTGTTCGATCAGGAGGCTGACGAAGGATCGTTAATCCAGTAGAGGTTGGTTGCAGTTACTTTCCTTGGTGAGCTCCGCATCTTCCGTGGAGTCTTAGCAGTCTATGTTTAGTTTATGCTTAGTTTATATTTTTACAGTCAGATCAATCATGTATAGTCTTGCTCCAGACTTTAGAGGTAGGATTCCTTTATCAGTTAAGCTATGTTTCAGTATACTGAACTAGTATGTATGTTTCAGATTGATACAATTATATACGATTATTAGTTAAACAGTTATTTCAGTTATTTTCGGTTATTCAGTTTATTTAATAGTTTATGCATGTTGTTTAGCCCTCATATTATGCCCTAGCAGCGTGTTCGTTGGGATAGACCCCTTTGGACGGACATCCCTCAGTAGCGGGGTGTTACAATACTTTAATAATACGAAAATTAAAGTATTTTTTAGTAAAAGAATTACTACTCAAAAAGAGTTTAATAACCACTATTGCGACATTAATCAAAGATGGAACCCACATGTAAATATCATGTTGTTGTGATTTTACTATGGTGGCCCCATAATCACACACATAGGGATCTTTGCTCTCGTTGCTTTAATCAACAAACTCAGCGTAATTAATAAAAAGCAAAGAACACAATCATTACGACATTTGACCCATAAACCCTTGCATTATTACTCCTTATTATTAGCAATGTTTTCCTGCTTTTTCCCCTGTCTAGTCTCTGGCAAGGTCAAAAGAAACTTAACAAAACATATCTTAATCTTTTGTTTCTTCCTTTACTAACATGCAAAGCTTTCACAATAAGTTGATCTTCATTGCATTCTTGATAAGTGGTGATAGCATACAATAATTTACAATTCATTTTGTCATAAAAAATCAATCAAAATTAGTTAATATAGAAATTTTGGATTATAATCATTCAATTCACTAAATAATAATTTTTTAAAGAAAGTATTTTTTGGGTAATGATAAATTGACATCCACGTAGAATGTATCAGATGGACATCATAATAAATTAACATCAGGAGTCATTATTTTATCATTAATTATAGATGTCATCTTATACATCTTATATGAATATCAACTTATTATTTTTCTTTTTATTTTAATTAAAAAATTACTAAATAAACTTATTAACTGATTTGACTATTTTTAATATTTATCAAGTATTTTTCATAATTACTACTTTTTGTATAGAGCGCATGCTGATGAACATGTAAACCACAATACACGCCGCAAATTAAAGGTGTGGAAGTTGGAATAATCGGTCGTTGCTTATTGCTTCTTCATTTTGCACCGCATTTTCATGATTAATGGATGGTTGGTGGTGTTGCTAATTGGTGTATCAATTTGCATTCCACCGCGACACATGATCACATAAATGATTTATTATTTATAGGATAAAAGTCAAAAGATCTTACCGGCCGATCACTATATCCTTCTTTATCATAAAGTGTTGAATGTTGACTTGGTTTCAATTTGTGGGCTACATGATCAAATCCCCAAATTGTAAACGGGGATGCAAGCAAAATTATGCATACTCTCCAAGACATTATTCTAATAACGATCATAATATATATATAAGTTTTTGTTGATGAATATTATTCTTAACTCATCAGGTTGCATTTGTTTTCTCTGACTCTAGGTCAGAGTTACAGAGTCAGGAAAAAAGTAACTTCGTAAACTATTTGATTTTGGATCACAATCAAAGAGACACGAAGTCAGTTTGACCCAATGAACAAATTTTTCAAATTTTTTGTCCACTCCAAATTTTTGTTTCAATTATGTTTTCAAAATTTCAATCTCATTATTTCCAACCCTAACCATCATTTATTTTATCAAAACAAATATGATACAAGACACTAATGACTCTGACTCTACGTAATTACCAAACAGAAAATAGAGCCACGATGACACAGTGTCAATAACCCCAATGACACTGATCCTGGTGACTCCACTGACTCTGCCACCGAAGTCAGTAAAAACAAACATAACCTTATAATTCCCATATGTTTAAATTCAATGATCTCTAATATTAATACATGCTATGTCCAAATTCCTTCAGTAATGAGGTTTGGATCTCAAGTCCAACGTGGATTCGCTTCTAGCCACTTCAACCACAACTAGTCACCACACATTGACAAGGGGTGTGGGAGTGGTTCCGCAACGTGGCAAGGGAGCTCAAGACATGAGCTCCAAGTAATTAAATCGCTCCATGTGGAGAGTACGATGAAAGCTCTATAAATATTAGAAGGAGGAAGGTTTCATGAACATACATTCCACCAGTTTACTTAGTCATTATGCTAATTTAGCTATAATAGTCATTTCAGATGCTAATTGTTCTTGTATGTAGGTCGATCGAAGTCAAGCCCCCCTTCAAGGAACCTTAGCTTAGATCCAAATTTAGCAATACAAGTACACAAGAGATCAAAGTGTTCGTTCTGTAATCAGTATTCGAGTATTTCAGTTCAATCTACCCTAAGAGGAAAGCTTAACTTTCGAGATATAGGCCAAGACGAACACTTTCTCTTCATTACTGTCCTTTAAGAGGAGATCCATGCGTTACTACTTTATGGTATCAGTCATATCTTAACGTCTCTATCATGCCATCATTCCTGCTGATCCTCTGCTCAATGCTCGGTCGGTCATGGTGTGGACCAAAGCTGATGGGCATAGTCGATGAGCCTGATCCATTACAGGTCTTTTTCTTCGGTTATTGTGTGGGTCGAAACCTTTGGGCCTAGTCCACTACACAGCCTCCGAGCTTGGATTTAAACAAGTTTTACGGTCGAGCTCTATACAATATTTTGAGCTTAAGTAAGTTTTGAAGCTGAGTTTTATAAATAGTGTCAAAATCTGATAGGACCCTAGTCCACTACGCTAACCTCATTATATTTCTCTCTTTGTTGAGCATTGATTCTGGGATTGTACAGTAACAACGTTTTGGTCGATTTCAAAGGTAAGAGCAGAACAAGTATCCTAATGACACTTTTTAATTTAAGGAACCAAAGGTGAAACATTTTTTAAAGAAAAATAAAACTTTAAATTTTATAATTATGAAATACATTAAAAATTTGCAAAAAGTTCTACTGTTAATTCCATAAAAAGTATTCTTAAGACATAGATTAGTAAATCTTGGTTTTTAATAGTGCTATTCTTTAGATTGTTAATAGTATATTTATACAACAAACTTCATTAAAATTATGATGAACCTGTCTTACTCATCAATTTAATGCAAAAGTCATCACTCTCCTCAAGCATAGATTAAATGCGTGTTTTAAAAATATGTAATAAAAATAATTTTTTAAAAAATAAAAGTAGTTACTCCTACTTCACCTTAGTCTTGAGTAATTTATACGAGCACATGCTATAGGAGTAAGCCATTATCTTCATGTTAGAGTTGCCACAACTTGCATATTCTTCTTAGAATCATTGCAAAATATATAATGGGTAAAGACTAAAGAGTATTTGAGAAGCATTATATGGCATCAAGAGTTTTAAGATTTAGCCGAGAATTAACTCATCATTACCTCACTACTCAATTGTATTAATTTTCCTTAAATAACTGTTTATTTAAAAATTTTCGTTAATATCTATTTATTTTTAGCCATACCATGTATTACAGTATTAGTGAAAGAAGGAAATAAAAGTTAAAAATATTAATATTATAAAATACACATAGATTTATTTGATACTACTAGTAATATATTCTCAATTATATTATTAATTTTATGTATTTTTAAAATTAAATAATTATTTTTAATTAGAATACATATTTTTTCTTGTAAGATGAAACTATTATTACTTGGTAAGAAAAATATAGTAAATTTTCTCTTATATATTCTCTTCATTTATTTTATTATTTTTAAATTTCAATATAATATCATTTCAATACTTCAATTTTTATTCTATATCATTTAATGTAAACGTTTATATAACCAATAATATTTATTGTATAACAGAAGTACATCCAACTAGTATTCAACGTGTGTTGTACATAATATATAATGTGTGATATACATATGCGTGTAGCCGTGTACTATATATATGACACATATTACATATATTATGTATAGCACACATTAGAGTTATTAGCGTATTTCTATCGTACAACAAACATTACTGTTTATATATTATACATATCATTTGTCACATACAAATTCGACTTCTAAATAAAATAGGATATTGACATTTAAATTTAAGAGTAAACCCTCAAACTGGTTCCTGACAATTTTAGCATCAGACAAGTTGGTCATTGACAATCGAAAATATCTTAAATGGTCCCTAAGAATGTCAAAAGTCGGACATGATAAGGTCATTGGACGAAAAATATTAACACTGTTAACTACAATTTTATTTTTAGACAATTTAGTCCCTAGCAATTTCATTTTAGGAAAATTGGTCCATGATTTTTTTAAGTCTTTTATATTTTATCATCTTTATTAACATATTCAACTCTAAATATTCAAATTAATTATATCTATATATCTTATATTTGAAAATTGTCACTCACTTTCAATACATTTATTTATATATTTTCAAAAATATTATTTAAAAAAAAATAAAGTATTAATATCTTATTTATTTAAACATTTATATTTTAAACTACATACATTACAAAATTATGATTTATTATGTCTCCTCTTTTTTTTTTTTAGTTTTTTAGCTATATATTGCGGTTTTTTGCATCCAAGTTTGATTTTTTCCATATTTTAATTTCCATTTATAGACATTAGGTTATAGACTTTGCTTTGTAAGTGAAAGAAATTAAAATTATCTTTAATTTTTTATCTAATTGATCTGAATACAATTTTACAAGTAACAAATCAATGTGTGCGTGTATGAAAACTTCTACATTTATACCATCAAAGTTGCTACACCTTGCTTGAGTTTTTTTTTTTTTTCAATTGAAGTTTTATAGCTACACTACTATATATAATACTATAATCAATTCTCACTAAATACTCTAATCTCTTTTTTCTCTAAATATGCTTCATTATTTGTCAATGAATTATCTAATAAATTTTGAAAAAAATGAATAAAGTTTTTAGGGTTGTAATGTATTTAATTTATAATATAAAAATTTAAATAAATAAGAGATTAATATTTTATTAAAAAATAATTTTTTTAGAAATATAAAAATAAGCACGTTATAATTGAATGATAATTATCAAATAGAAGATATATATATATATATATATATTTGATTTGAGTATTTTAGAGTTAAATATATTAATAAAGATTATGTAAAGACTTAAAAAATCAGGGACCAATTTTTCATACAATAAAATTATTATGAACCAATTTCTCTGAAAAGAAATTATAGTTAACAATATTTTCCATTCAAAAAGCTTATTGTGTCCGACTTATAACATTATCCATGATCAAATAGAATATTTTTTATTATGAATAATCAATTTATCTAGTACTAAAATTGTGAGGACCATATTGGGGATATATTCACTCTAAATTTGATGTAGGAAATTGTATGTGTAGAGGTGGGGAAGTATGCACAAAAGTCCCGTGAGCGTGAGTGATTAAGAAGGCAGAGCAGCTAGAATCGAGGAAGGAACACAACACACACATACGTTTCATTGATTGCACGGGAATGAATGAATCAATGAAAATCATATATCATATCCACTTACTCATTAAATGTTGGTCCTGCAACTAATGACATACCACTCAAATCCACGACCCATCAAACTAGTACTAGTACCAATAATATTTTTCGTACAACAGAAATACGTCAAATAAGTATTCAACACGTGTTATACATGTTATGGAATGTGTGGTATTTATATAACACACGAACGTATAGCACACATCCCACAACATGTATAGCACACGTTGAAAACTAGTTTATGTATTTCTATTGTATGACTAGCATTATTTTACTAGTACTACTACCATACACATCAATTCAAGCTTTCCGCCACAACCCACGGTTTCGGATTGGGATCCCATAACAACCTCTACATTCAACTATTCAATACTAACATCTACAAGGTAGCGTTTGGTAGCTGTCCTAAGACACTGAAGACAGAGATACAAAGACACAAATGGACAGAGATACAAAGGGACTGTGTCTCTATATGGTGTTTGGTAACAGTAAACAGGACACAAAAAATATTTTTGTATTGTGTTTGATAATAGTGAACATGATATAAAAACATGTAAAAATGACCTTAGATATAAATAATGAGAATTATGTTAAGTGATGAAGGACATACCGGTCATAAAATTTCATTAAAAGAACCAGTCCATTCCAGTCCCTCTCAGTCCTTCACTTCTGGAGTGGACAGAAATTTTGTGTCTTTTCTGTCCATGGACACAAATTTTTGTCCATCTGTGTCTCTGTCTCATAAATCAAACAGGATTAGTCTCTCTCAGTCTCTGTCTTTTGTGTCCTGGGATAGCTACCAAACACTACCCTACTTCCATTTTAAAATAAGGGTTTTAAAATATTAAGTTTTAAAATTTTCTTAATAAATATACTTAAAGCATTTCTTAGCAAAATTCTAAATAAAATACATTATACGATCACATGATATAAAATTGTACTTCTTTAGAAAAGATGAACTACGATTAGTTCCCGCCATTACCAGCCACCTTGGACAAACGGTGTTGTCGTTTTCCGCAGGACATTAATTTCGGTTCCCGCCATCACTAATGTCGTTTTCCCTTCCTCAAACTCATTTTGGCGGGAATTTAACTTAGTGGAATTCAATTGTCATCATGAATCCACTATATACTATGAATAATTATCTGTGTACCGCGTAAATACTTACTCCGTATTTACTCCGTACACAAATAATTAATTGTCACGTGCCTCTTAAACCAATTTTCAGATCTGAGTTGTTCATCTTCTCCGGCTTGATTCTTGTGCGCCTTTGTTGCAGCTCTCGTGCTTCATCATCTCATATCGTTCTTCTTCCTTTCCAATCGTGTGTTATCATCTTTGTTCGTCTTTGTTGCAGCCGTTTCGTCGCAGATGCGAAACGTTGGTCGCGCCAATGTTCATCCCTGTTGAGCGAGGTTCGAAGCATTTCGTTGATGATAGCATCGCTGGCTTCGATAATACTACTCAAAAAATACTACTCCTGTATTTACTCTCAAACCCTTTCTTTTCATCTTCTTCTTCCTTCCATCTCCAACAACCACTCTTTCTCTCTAAGTTTCCATTTTCTTTGACAACAACTACCGCCGCCGCCGCCGCGTTCGTCCCACCACCACCATCCATCGACGATAACCACCAGCCGCCACCGACGACAACCACTGTCACCGACGTGTCCACGTTTGTTGTTGTTGCTACGTGATTGCGTTTTATTTTGTTGCAGGTGCGTTGTTATGGTGGTGATGGTGAGTGATGATGATCAAGATGGTGGTGGTGGTGGTGGTAATGGTGGTGGTGGTGGTGATGATGATGAAGATGATGGTGGGGTGGTGATGATGGTAGTGGTGGTGGTGGTGATGATGATGGGTGTTGAAATTAGTGGTGATTATTGAACGAGGATGTGAAGATGGTGGTAGTGGCCTGGTGATGGTGGTGATGAAGATGATAATGACAGTAATGGTGGTGTTAGTGGTGGTGATGAGTGTTGAAGATGATGAAGATGGTGGTACTTTTATAAAATATGTGAGCAAACATGAATCATATTATGAGCAGATGTAGATCATACTATGAGCAAGTTATATAAAAAAAATGAGCAAATGTGCATGTTACTGTGAACCACCCTTCAAATTCACTAAAATCTCTTCCCTAACTTGCAAATATCAAATACTCCCAAATAATCGCACATTCACTAACTGCAGCGGCCTCCCCTCCCTCTTCACCACCCTCCATTATTGTTGTTAGTACTGGTAATAAGAAAATTGGTGATGCTTTGGTAATGGTGAGGGATTTGGTTTAGAATTTTATCTTGGGATAGTTTTGGTACTGTTGGGTTTCATTAGCATATGAATTTGATGATAATGATAATGAAGATGATGACGATGGTGAGTAATGATGATAGTAACTGTGGTGGTGGTGGTGATAATGATGAGGGTTGAAGATGATGGTGATTATTAAATGGTTATAATGAAGATGGTGATGTGAGAAAACATATCTCATACTCTGAGTGAACTAAGTTATAAAAAAACTGTGAATAAATGTGTGAGCAAATATGTATTAAAGTGTGAACAGTAATGCCAACGTTTTTTTAGGCGGGATGCATATTTTTTTGAAAAGTAGTGGACCGCACTGTATTATGGTACGGAGTAAGCCCATACTCCGTATTTAAGGAGTACACTGAGCAAAACTGATATATTATTGCTTCTTAGTTCACTAATTAATACTTGTGTTTTGCTAATTATTAGTAAAACCCATTTAATTAATAAAAAAATAAATAATAAAACTATTTATTTTTTTCATTTTAAAAGAACATAATCGTGAATAAGTATTCGGTTAGTTACTTTTGCAATTTTTGAGTACACTATACGGAGAAACTATGATCGAAAAGACTAAAGTATTAAATGTTTTGCTAACAAATGCATTAAAGATAATTGTTAAGGATAATTTTAGAAAAAATTAAAAATATAATAATAGACTTTTCGTATAGAAAATATAAAAATATATATTTTTAAGATAAATATTTTTACTTTTAATTTATTAACAAATGCCCCTAAACTCTATCAAAAAAAATATTAAATCTACCAAACATAAAATTGCTCTTTAAGTACTTATTAATAAAATCCTAATTAAATTTATCCCTTATTTCCAAACCTAGAACCCAATACACACCTTTGAAGTAAAATACTAGTTGCCACCTCAATTTGGAGATATTTTTTTAATGAAATTTAATTTTAATTATATGAAATTTATGAATAATATAAATATATAGTCTTACTCGTACTCTATATTTTATAAAATTATTGTACCTCGTACCTATATTAATGCAACTTAACTCCATATTCATACTTGTGTTTCTTTGAAGGAGTGGATAATCCTCACTCATGCACATGGCAACAAGCTGGAGTAAAGAGGAGTAATAGAAGAAAGGGGAAAGGTTAGGGATGAGAAAAATAGGGTGATGTTAGGATTTGAGATTCTTAGATTATAAAAGAAAAAAGAGGGATCAATTTGAGTATTTTTTAAAAATATAGAAAGTAATTTGAATAAATTAAATTATATTTATTTTTTCAATTAATCATAAAAAAATATGTGATTGATATTAATTTTTTTAATTATTTTAAGAGAGATAAATTTAACAAGTAATTAAAAAGAGATAGGTAATAAAAATAATATTATATAATATATTTAAAAATTTAAATATTATAAAATATATACTTTTAATCTACATTTGCAATTAAAATCGTAGAAATAAAAAAAAATGGAAAGTGTATTTTTTCCCATGTTTTTGATGAATGATTTGATTTAAAACTTAAAAGAAAGAATAAAATAAATAAAAGAATTTGAAGTGGGAGAAAATTGCCGGCAGAGATGTTTTAAGTTTGGCGCCTAAAAAGAAGAGAGTGGGAAGTGACGTCTGAGGGATCAGTTCACTATCGAAACATCTGCTTTGCAGTCATAACTAATGCTTTTTATGACTCATGATGAGACAACACAACCATACATTATATCGGCTTCTATGCTTTTCTTCTTCCTATGTCTCACTATCCTTATTTATTTAACTCAAATTAATTTTAGTAATCAATAATTAATATGAAATTTTACAGATTCCGTAAAAAAAATATGATAATAACAAAATTTTCATATAAGTATCATGAAACTAAATATTTTTAACTATATATCAATGGAGTATTAATTTTTTAATAAAAATTTAATATTTAAATATGTGACCCACTGTTTACTCGAATTTGACTCTCGACATAACGAGGCCAAATAAGAACAAAATAAATGTGGTTCAGTTCAGTGCTTTTGATATAAGTATCGTGACCGACAATATCACATAAGAGTTAAGTGATATGAAATTGGAAAAAATGATTTGAATATATGTTTTATTGATTATAAACAAATGTGTACAATCCAGATAGCAAACATGGAATCGAACTAAACAGTGATGAGAATAATACAGAAATGAAATAACAGAAATTAAAGAAAGCAATATATCTACTTTACATCTACTCTTACATGCGATTGAGACATATCCAGATAACTCAATGCTTGTTTGAGTAAAATGCAAGTTTTAAGTGTATATTCAATGTCTTTTCTGTTAGAAACTAGCTAGTTCCTATTTATAGACCTAAACCTTCCGTCGGATCTTTACACCTCATCTTGACGGTTACATATAATTTACGATCATCATACATTCTTCAATCATTGTAACTGTCGACCCTTATCCAATTAACCGTCGACCTATCTTCTTCTACTGCCACGTCAACGAAGAAAAATAATAACAAACATAATTTTGAGTTTAGATTATAGCATGTGAAAAACAACATATAGGGATTAGAGAATATGAGAAACAGAACCTGGAATGAATTAGAAGTCATTGACATGTTTCTCATTACTCCTTACACCAGAGAATTCACTGGAAGAACCTATCGACAGAGAGAAGAGAGAAGAGTGTATATTGGTGAAGCCAAGAGACAACTTTCTTCAGGCTATGGTAAGTAGCCTATATATATTCTTAATAGAGCGAAATAAATACTGTCAACAGTAGGGATTTTTCAAGATTAGATAATGATGGATTCAACCCACCTATCATCAGCTGACTCAAACATAACTTATTTCACATTTTACAATAATATTTTAAAGTAGCCCAATAACAATAATAGTAATAGATAAAATAATACCTACATAATATTTTATAAATGAATTGATCTGGATAAATACTAATTTATGCTAGTCCACCAAATAATTATCCAACAGCCAAAATATGAACGTTGTCGTTCGCTGAGTACCTTCCACATCATTCGACGGTCCCTTGGTTACATTCTTTAGCTTACATTCTTTAATGCAAAATGAAACTTCGCCACGTGTATTAGTCTTGCATGGCGATTCCCTTCATTACTTCGACACCTTTGATCACGTTACCGATCAAGTCATACCTCGACGCATGAATCAGTCGAGATGATTATGCACTTCGATGCATTACCATATCGACTTCGTAGAAATAGTGGAACATAAACTTATAACCCTCCTTATCACTCACTTTCTCACACAACACAAGACACACAGAGAAAAAAATAACAAAATCACTCACTCCCTCCCTCAGGCTACCTCGACACTCACTCACTTTCCTTTGCCAACCTGCGCCTCGAGCCTTCGTGCCTCCCCACCCTGCCTCCACCTCCGTCCTATGCCTCAAGCCTTCGTGCCTCGGCGCCGCCTTCGAGTTCGAGGTTCAAGCCTCCTTGCCTCGACACTGCCTCCGCCTCTGCCTTTATGCCTCAACTCCTCTTGTTTTGTCGTTCTGGTTCTGTACTTCTGCTTCTGCCTCATGTTCCGGCTCGTGCTCCGGCACTACTACTTCTACCGTTCTGGTTCTGCTTCTCCCGCCCGTTCAACTTGTCTTCTGCTGCCTCAGGTTAGTTTTGCTTTTGCTTCAAATAATGCATGATAATTGTGCTTATGTAGTTCTTTGTAGTTTTGTTTCTATTTCTGCATCTTCTTTATTTACGAATTTTCTGATCTGGTTGTTATTTTAAAAAAATAGATATTTTTTATAAATTTTTAATTAAAAAATTTGATAGTAATCTTATAATAAAGTATAAAATTTCATAGTAAGAAAATTAGGCTGGTCAGCCCGCTAACCCACACTAAAGTGGGGCAGGCTCCATTTTTCGGACCACCGGCCCACCCCACTTTTTGGTGTGCTTTTGTCGGGGCGGGCTACCCGCTTTGAAATCCCTAAGTGTTTGTTTACTTTGTACAAGACAGAAAATACAATGCATAATAGAAAAAGACATGTTTGTTTAATGTAAACACATATAAGAGATATTGCATTTGTACAAATTTTTTCTGTATTTTGTGTTCATACTCAGAATAGATACACAAAATACAGATATTGGTACAGAAATTTTAATGAAAATTTTATTCCTAGCGTAACCCTGTTATTTTTTTTTCCATAATTCTACCAATTGTTCTTATCATTTTTTACCAAAATTCTAAAACAAAATTTGGTACAAATACAGGTACAAATTTATTCTTGCACACTAAAACTAACACAATGCAAAATATACAAAATTCATTGTAGGTTCAAGGATGTATTGTATTATAATTGTATTTCTATATTGTATATTGTATCCACTTTGAAACAAACACTGTCTTAGCGTTTGTTTACTGTGTACAAGACACAAAATATAATATATAATTGAAAATGACATGTTTGTTTAATATAGATATAGATACAAGATAGATTGTATCTATATTTTTTTTCTGTATTTTGTGTCCACATTAAGAGTATATACAAAAAATACATGTGCTGATACACGAATTTTAATGAAAATTTTGTTCCAAACTTACCCCTATAATTTATCCATAATTCCACCATTTGTTCTTCTCATTTTTTACTAAAGTCCCAAAAATAAATTTTGGTGACTTATTCAGTACCCAGTATTTTTGTTGGGTACCGGTACCCAATTGTATGTTTAACTTATTAATATATGTTAAAGTAAATATAATTTGGTATCAATGGAGCACGGTAGTCACGGTCGCAACCTTCCTATACGCGTCTCATTCTTAATCACACCTCTTCTTTATCTCTCTCTTGCATAATGCGCTCTTTCTCTAGCGACATGTTATGAATTGTGTTTTTTTTCATAAATTGATAAAATTAGAGAATATCAATATAAATTAAATTAATTTTTGAAGATTACTTATCTATTATGTTACCAGTTATGTAAATTTAAAAAATTTAAATTAATTTTATTAAAAAACCATGACACATACATGTATTGGGCATCGATACCCAATATTTTCCTGGGTACTGAATCAAAATCCAATATAAATATGAGTGAATACCTAATTTAGTCCCCCGTGATTAATTTCGAGGACAATTTATTCCCTCATGATTTAAAAGTGACAAAATAGTCCTCCAAGATTAATTTTATAGGATACTTTAAGTGACAATTTAGTCATTTTGTTAAGTTTATGTTAATTGAGTTACAAAGGCTTAAATATCATTTTAGTCCACTAACTTCACATAAATTCTGATTTTGGTCCACTATCTTTAGATTTATCACATTTAGTCCACTAGCTTTCAAATTGTGAGCACTTTTGGTCCACTATTAGTCAATTGGTAAGTCAACAACCATGTCAGCAAAGTCAACCAATACGTAAGCAAAAGTCAATGTCATGTCAGCTAAGTATACGTCCACGTCAACAAAGTTAACGTCTACGTCAACAAAGTCAGCGACCATGTCAGCAAAGTCAACTACCACGTCAGCATCGTTAAATCCACGTCAGCACAGTGGACTAAAATTGACAATTTTTTAAAGCTAATGGACTAAATGTGACAATTCTAAAGATAGTGGACTTAAATCAGAATTTGTATAAAGCTAGTGGATTAAAATGATATTTAAGCCAGTTACAAACATGACTAAACTTATATAATATGTCATACAATGTGTCATACACATCACTGCAACTCAATTAACATAAACTTAATCGGGGACTAAATTCTCATTTAATATGTCTTATAAAATTAATCTTGAGAGACTATTTTATCATTTTTAAATCTTGAGGGACTAAATTATCCTCAAAGTCATTCTTGAGGAATTAAATAAGATATTTACTCTATAAATATATGTATAAATTTATTCTCTAACACTAAAATAAACTTTATTATATTATATTATACTATATTTTTATTTTTGTACAGTAATATATCAATTCTGAAATAAACCCTATCATACTTATGTATTGTACACTTCTATACACTAAAATAAACGCTGCCTAATATACTTCTTTCTACCATATATGGGCCAATCTATTCCAAGCCGAGTCAAATTAAAGTGCAAAGTCACTTAAAAAATATATTAGGACTTAGATTTTGCTAACCTCATTCATCCATTATGTAGTGATATTCAGATTTGCTCACCTCATTTTTTAACTCTTCTAAGTGAGAGCAGGTAGTGACGTGTCCCTTATTTGCCACTTACCAGTAAAACATGAGATATCATGACAAGTACCTACCAATAATAATAATAATAATAATAATATTATTATTATTATTAGTATATTTATTATAAAGATTTAAATGCTTTGAGTAAACGTCAATCCTCCTTAATCTCCAACTCCATCTTTTTTTCCAGGTACCTTCGAGTGTAAGCTAGCAAATTCAAATTTTCAAAATGGTGGGACACAACATGCACATGCCAAGAACAAAGTCACAAACTCGCAAAGCAGTATATATCATCATAATAAATTAACAATATATGTATATGTAGAAAATCATATTTGATATATGCCATCATTTAACTCAATATACTATGTTAAAAGTATGTACTATAAAATAAAGAATAAATTCCACTTAGTCTGTCACGTAATATACACTTAAATTTTAAAAATATATAAATTAATTTGTTCAACGTTTACAAATGTACATTTTAATTTAAGTAATACTGTTATATTTTTCAATTTTGGAGCATATATAAATTAACCTCTAAAATTAATTTTATCTGTACCAAATTCATCAGTAATTGATAAAAAATTAATGAAAATATCAATTTTTAAATTAAAGAATATTGAAGAGGTGAAAACAGTATATTTTTTACATTTAGTGTGTTAAAAAATATAATTTACAGTTTGAAGAATGAAATGTAATTTTTTAAAAATAAAAAACTTTCAATAGTAATACTATGTAGGGACCCTCTATGTTATTTATTTAATTTAGAAAAAAAGGGATGGAAATTGTCATTTGAAATTTGGCATGATATGATAGAAAAACTGTTCTTTTTAACGAAGTTTTTATTAAATTGTGTATTAAATAAAGTGTATTCTACTCAAATAAAATAAGATACACATTTTATGTAGTAGTGAATAAAGTATTTTAAGATAAGAAATTAAGAATGTTAGAAAAAATTGGTATAGATATGGTATAGTATGTGCAAGAGAAGAGAGGAGTGGGTATAATAGCTGTTTCCTGTCGGATGTGATACGCAATGGAGTGCAGTACGTCATGGCATCAGAGCATAGCTTTGCCCAAACAAACAAATTAAAAAATTGAGAACATGAGCCGTTGGTCCAATTCAGAAGATCCTCGAGCCTATACTCACCAAATCAAATCAAATGGGTAAAAATCACTGCGCAATTCGGTGCCCAAAACACTGTTCACACCTACTTGCTTTTCCTATTATCGGTTATTACTTACGGATAAATTTAATAATATTTAGTGAACAATAATAAACTAGTCAATATGATTAATAATTGTTCACATTTTGGACTGCGTCCCAATTCGACGGTCCAGTTCGGAACCCCAACTATGACTCAAAAGAACGGCCCAAATCAAAGGTAATGAAAAAACCCGCCTAAGGCCTAAGATTGGACCTCGAAGGCCCCTTAAGGGATCTAGTCCAGACCAAGGCCCAAAGGGAATTGGATGACCCAATGAGAGTGGGCCACAAGATGGACCCGGGTACGGATCCACCAACCCGACCCGAGGCGAGATGAGCTCGTCCCCCACTTAGGGTGGGAGCTCATCCACATCCAAAGTGGATGACGATGCCGAAAATTCCAGAGGCCACAACGGATACGACGAGGATCGACCCTGCGCATTGTGGAAAGTAGGATAAGAGCGTTATCCCGAGTCATTCGGAATGGCTCACGCAGATAGAGGCTCGTACCCCATTCTATAAATAGGGTGTCATCTCAGTGTATCAAGTACGCTCTTAGTTGAATTCCCAAGTATTAATCACCTATTGACTTAAGTTTCGGAGTTCTTTTCAGGAAAATAACCCCCGCGCCTTGGAGAGAAGCTGTGCAAGGAGTTCAGAGACTGATGACAATTCTTACCTAGGTGAAAGGTACGGAACAAAAATATGCCACATAAATAGAAAATTCAACCAACTAGTATAGTTAAGTTTAGGATTTTTCCCCTAATAAAATTTAAAAAAATTATTTTCACATATAGAATGAGAGAAATATTTATTAACAAATATCCTGATTTTGACCTTTGTTTCTGGAAGTCATAGGATTGCAAGGAATTGTGAAAGCAGTTATTCTCTCTCCTGGGAAAAAAACTATAGCAATGCTATGATTTTTATATGAATGTGCCAAAAATTGTATAGATGCTACAATTTCAGCCGGCACATGATAGTAAAAATTGGTCCTTGTAGCAGTTGGGAAAGACTCTTCTTAATTACCCTTTATTATGTTTCGATTTTTATATTCTAATTGAACTTTGATAGGAGTATAATATTATACCAGCTAAAACAATTAAAAAAAATTTTGGGCTTAAATCATTAAGTCCATTAAAAAAAACACATAATTAAGAATGTTATTTGGGTCAAAAGTGTTAAAATGAATTTTATTGGCTTTTTTTTTTTATAAATGTCATGAGTTTCAAAAGAAAAGCTCATGTAGAAGGACACATCCAACCATAAAAAAACATAAAAATATCGTTGCCCTCCACAAGCAACTAGACGCATGCCCACCTACCGTTAGCATGCAGTCCACATGAAAAAACAACAACAAACTAGACAATAAAACACCAAAGAAGCAGCATATCAAGCGTTATATCCACTAAAGATG
Organism: Aeschynomene evenia; assembly: GCA_013621005.1. NCBI lineage: Eukaryota > Viridiplantae > Streptophyta > Magnoliopsida > Fabales > Fabaceae > Aeschynomene > Aeschynomene evenia. The sequence goes on along the minus strand of CM024265.1, from coordinate 6,644,666 downwards.
TCTAAATGCTGCAAAATATGAAAAAAGAAAAACCCCCCGCCCTATCGATACGCCGGTCGAGCAGCCAAGCTTTACAATCACCTAGCCTCGTTAAAAAACCTCCTAGCCTAATCATCCACTAACCTATTGAGGAAAAAGAGAACTAGGTTGAAGTAAAGCATAGGAGCCCAAACAAACGAATCGAATTAAATAAACACATACAAATCCCAACATCAAGGAAGTAAACCAGCAAGCACATAGATTGCAACACCTCTTTCACCTGAGTTGTCACATTCACTTATGGCAACTTAAGATAATACCAGTACACCAGCAAGAGAAAATGTAAAGCAGCAGCAGCAAAAAAATAAGGTTCAACAAATGATAACCAGAGTCAACCATAACCGTTTGAGTCCACTCCATGTAGGCCAAAAGACACAAGCCATTTTCCAGTCCAGACAGCAACACTGCAACATAGCAGTAAATTGCACACCATAGCAGAAAATTGTATGTCTAGTAGTAATTGCACACCACACCATGTATCATGTCACCTCCACACCATTTATAAAATTAGTTATGAGGAACTAAGGCATTTTCTTTGTGCCATTTATCCATACAAAACAAGATTTGATCAATTGCATCCCTGATTGAGAGTCTCTTACCTTCAAACACCTTTTTATTTTGAATCCTTCAAATAACCCATATGACAGAGAAAAAGCAAGACAGCCACAGCCTCTTCGATTGAGACAAGATAATTTTAAAGCAGGCAGGTCACAGTCCACCTTAACTAAGGCCCGTATACTGCACATAACATGCATTTAAAATTCTTCTCCTTCATTGATCCACATAGTGCAATCCACCTCTCCCCTTTTACACAATTATAGCAATCAAAATAATCACTATTCTAAGTGACAAGAATACCACCATCAGTGTTGATTGCTGGAATGGAATCCCATTGCATATTATCACGCGCCCACATCCTAGATATTAATCCTTTGTCCACCTTGTTCAGCTTAGTTTCGATCAAGCCAACCAAGACAAAGTCGCCCCTCTTCACCAATCTATTAACCATTTCAATCTTACCAGCCCCCCAAACCCCCTAACATTCCATACTAAGAGCTTTAACATTGAGGACGCAGTACACCAGTGCTGACCTTAGATTGCTTCCTTGGTCTGCCACGTAGGGGCTGCCCACTGCACATCAACTTTATTGGCTATTTTGGCTGAAAAATTGTTATTACCCAAAAATTTGTGATTCTAATTTTTTATTTCATATTTGGAGACAAACTTAGGTTTAAAGTCTCCAAATTATAAAATAAACTCATATGTAATATAATTTACTATTTCTGTTATACATCAAACACGATTTATTTTACTATTGTACTTATCGAACCTAACCTCCTTTATGATTTCTCAATCTTAATAAGATAATAATTTCAACTTCTATTAGATACATTGTATTAAGATCATAAAACATATGTGAATGATAGGCTAAAATACACATATAAGAGGAGAGAGGAAGTTAATTTCGGGTATACACCGGATGGAAAAAAATTGCAAATTTACACTTATAGTAAATCGGCAGACTGCCTGCCGATTTACTATAAGTGTAAATTCGCGATTTTTTTAAATTAGTAATAATAAGTGTAATATTAGTAGGCTAGTAGCACACATCCATCAATATACTATTGGTTTTGACATGTATTATGGATGTCTTCTACTCTCTCAATTTTAACGTAATTACTTTTAAATTTTTATTTTTATTAATTGTCTATTTAAAAATTGTATACAATAATTATTAACTTTTTCATTTAAACCCTTTATTAATAGAAGAGAGAATATGAATAATGAAATAATAAAGAAAAAAATAATTAGTAATATGGATAAGATATTAAGATGATGCTCCCTTTGGTCCTTTTCAAATATGCTCTTCCATATTTCTAAGTGTTGCATGTAATATTTGATATGGATCTTAAATAAATAGAGAGAATATAAGTTAAATTCTCTAGTTATGTTTTACTGAATAAATAACTTAAAACTAATTTGATAATTAAATTTTAATAATTATATATGAATAAATATATTATTGAAAAAATTATCAAATTTAACTCTGTTGTATTTTATTATTATATAAAGTTTTTCAAATTTTAAAATAATTGGTGAGTAAATTAACAATAATATATTTAAATTAAATTATAATTAATTTTTTCTACAAATAAAGTTATTTTTTTATTTTTAAATACTAAGCTTGTTTTTATATTTAAAAATATAATTTTTTATATTCTAAGTACAACTTGGATAATTATATTATCTTTTAAAATATTGACATAAAATGATAGGTACTATATTTCTATACGAGACTTGTTCCATCTTAGACTACTCTAATTAATAAGTACTTTGAGATATAATTAATTTTTGTAAGATAACAGGAAGACATATATATAATCTATAATTTATGATTTTTGTTTATTTCGTTTCTATAATTTGAGCAAAATCATAAATTATATATCTTCCTATTATCTTACACATTTAAGCAAATTAATTATATCTTAAATTACTTATTAACTAGAGTAGTTCAAGATGAAACAAGTCTCTATAGAAATATAGTACCTATTATTGCATGTCAATATTTTAAAAGATAATATAATTATCTAAGTTGTACGTAGAATATAAAAAATTATATTTTTAAATATAAAAAACAAGCTAAGTATTTAAAAATTTAATTTAGAATATAAAAAATTAAAAAAAATGATTTGTAGAAAACATTAATTATAATTTTATTTGAACATATTATGGTTAATTTAATAATCAATTATTTTAAAATTTGGAAATCTTTAATAATAAAACACAAATGAGTTAAATTTGATAATTTTTTTGATAATATATTTATTCATATATAATTATTAAAATTTAATTATCAAATTAGTTTTAAGTTATTTATTCAATAAAACATAACCAGAGCATTTAACTTAATTATATTCTCTCTATTTATTTAAGGTCCATATCAAATATTACATACAACACTTAGAAATATAAAAGAGCATATTTGAAAAGGACCAAAGGGAGCATCATCTTATCCATATTACTAATTATTTTTTCTTTATTATTTCATTATTCATATTATCTCTTCTATTAATAAAGGATTTAAATGAAAAAATCAATAATTATTCTATACAATTTTTAAATAGACAATTAATCAAAATAAAAATTTAAAAGTAATTACATTAAAATTGAGAGAGTAAAAGATATTCATAATACATGTCAAAACCAATAGTATATTGATGGATATGTGGTACTAATAATATTACACTTATTATTTCTAATTTAAAAAATCGCGAATTTACACTTATAGTAAATCGAGTGTAAATTCGCGATTCTTTTCCATCCGGTGTATATCTGATATTAACTTCCTCTCTCCTCTTATATGTGTATTTTAGTCGAGGGAATTGCGCGTGGTGGCTAAAATACTTAAATATTAGAAGAGAGAGAGTTTATCTCATATATACACCGAGTGGAAAATTTTTTCGGATTCCCGCTTATACAAAATCGGCAGGCACCCCGCCGCTTCGCACCTCAGAGGGAAATCGGCAGACACCCTGCCGATTTGCATGAAAAATAGCAAAATCGGCTCCCTGCATGCTGATTTATATATGTTGTGTAGTGAGCCATAATTTTAAAACCAAAACAAAAAAATCTCATTACTCCTCAAACTGAAAAAAGGAAATTACCCCAAACTCCTTTTGATAATTATTCTACTAAAAGCAATTTTGCTTTATCATATCTAAATTAAAATAACTTTATCAAAATTACTCTTAACATGTTTAATCAACTATAAATATAATTATTTTAAAATTAATTTTTTCAAAAATAATTTCTTAAACTTACTTTTTTTAAGGTAATTCATCCGGAGCACTTATTTTTATTCTTAAATTTAAAAAGGTATATCACATAAGGTATTTTTGTACGTACATAAATCGCAATCCTTTTAAAAGATACTGCAAGGTAATCAATCAATGTGAGTTTTCCTACATCTTAAAAAAAATAGTTATAATTAATTTGTCTAATTAAAAATGGTGATGGAAATTCCTAATAAAATAATAAGAAGTAATGGAAGTGGATAAAGAGAGTGGAGGCAGAGGCAGGCATCAATAGGCGTAGGTGCAGCCCATGAGTGTAGCAAACAGAGGAGTGATTGAAAAAATAAAAGATTCATTTGGATTCTATTATTTACGAATAATACTATAATACTATAATACTAGGGGTACATCATAAAATTAAGAGTTTTGTTAGGGTATAATATTATATCACAGTTAAAAATATGATTTTGGGCTTAAATTACTAAGCACATTAAAAAAACACACACAATTAACTAATTAAGAATGTTACATGGGCCAAAAATATTAAAATAGGTTTTTTTAATTATTTTGGCTGGAAAAGTGTTGTTAACAAAAAAATTATGCAAAATTAATTACCATCCCTCACTATATTTAATAATCAAACTTTTTAACACTATTAATCAAACTTTAAAAAATATTGGATTAATATATAATATAAATAGTTGGATTAATAATTTTAAAAACTAATGATAATTAATGAGACACTTAAATTAAACTATTAGAATTAATAATTAGATCGTAGAAAAATATCTATTAGTAAAACTACTTATTGCAAGATGACATTACATCAGTGTTACATACATATATAAATCGACAGGTAGGGAGCCGATTTTGCTGTTTTTCATGCAAATCGGTGGGGTGCTTGTCGATTTTCCTCTGATGCGCGAAGCGGCGGGGTGCCTGTCGATTTTGTATAAGCGAAAATTCAAAAAAATTTTCCACTCGGTATATATAGGAGATAAACTCTCTGTCTCTCCTAATATTTAAGAATTTTAGCCTGAATGATAGATGTCGATCGCCCAATACTAATTTGTCCTTATTACTTCTTTTCACATTTTAATTTTGTTATGTTTTACCTCTCTTCATAAAGCAGGCCGATTTCTTATTTAACATATCAACATGTAGCATAACATTTTTTTCAGAATAAATAATATTATCCACCTCTTTTTCATCTAATAAAATGTTGAAAATTTTAATAAATATATTAATAAATTATTAATATATTTATCAAAATTATCAATAATTTTATAAGATAAAAAATTACATACATGTGTTGCTCAACCACATGACACATTTTTATGTGATTTAATTTACAAGACAAAATATATTTAAAAAAATTTAATTTTCATTCACTGATAGTGTATTTTTTTTTACACAGTTATCCAATTATATGTTGCTACATCAGCCACGATTGTGTTTTCTCTCTCCCATTACCTAAAAAGTTATACAAATGGAATATTTTGATTGAATGACAGTATAAAATATATTTACACTGTGCATTAAAATTAAACTCTTTAAAAAAAGTTGAGAAAAAACGATGGAGAAACATTCTTTTCACCGTCGTTTTAATTCCAATTTGGTAATATATGGTACGAATAGGTGCCAGCATAGCATAGCATAGGATGCAGAGCAGTATCAGAGATGCAATCGTTGAATTTGGCTTTATTGGTGAACTCTTACAAATTCATCCACACATCTTTTGGGTTTAAGCCATAAACCATATCGGAATTGGGAGAAGAAAAAAAAGAAATACAGTACAAAGTTACAAGGAAACCAACAAACAGAGATGTTGGCAGTTATGACCTAAGTATACAAGAATGTTTTATAATACCAATATTTATAATAATATATAATATTTATTTTCATTAATCAATTTTAAATATTTAAATATAAGGGTGTTATCCACTTAAAATTTAATAACAAAAATAAAAATTATAATTATGGTAAATATTTATATTATGATAAATGCTTTATGTACACTATAAAATCAGTCACTATTAATCACCACATGTAATAACTCAACTTTTTAAAACTATTAATCCAATTTTTAATATTATATATTAATCCAATATTTTTAAAAGTTGAATTAATGATTTCAAAATGTTGAATTATTATATATAGTGACTCATTTTGTAGTGTACATATAACATTACTCTTATATTATATATATAGTTTTAATTCATAAGTATGTATTTGAATCTTTTATAATAATATAATAGGTTTTTATAATCAATTTTCTTTAAATTCTGATTAGGAATATTTAAAATAATAAATTCTTAAATATTATGATTATTTCTCATAAATAAAATATGAAAAATATATCTTTTAATGATAAATATTTTTGTAACAAATGTGTTAAAGAACTAGCTAACAAAAATTAAATATTCATATATTACTATAACTAGAAATGCAGAAAGAGTTTAGACACTCAAAAGGTTTTTTTATTTAATTTAATTATTAAAATAATGTGATATATTTATTATGTTTTAAATAAATTATATATATTTTTATTTATCTAAGAAATATCATATATTATGTTAATTTTTTCACTAGATTTGAACCACCTCACTAGCCCTAATTCAGAAGCTAGCTTAGAGTGTGTTTGTTTTTGTGTTTGTAATTTCAAACCCACGTTAGAAACACCTTGAACGCCTATAAACTAGTTTGGGTAACTTTAAACACATGGATGCCAACTTGATTTTTCTATTGAACCATGGTTGGCCTGAAAGCAACTTTTTTTAGCTTTTTAAGTTGCGTTCATATGCTTGAGCTTCAAAGTTTTATTTTGAATTATCATAATTACCATATTAACCCTATAAAAATCACATATTTGATAATTTTATTTATTAAAATTTTAGTTTAGTATTTTTATACATGTATTTACATTATAATAATACTTATAAATTTTACAAGTAAAAAGGTGGTAATAAAAGTTAAACAACAAATTTAATTGTTGTCTCTTTCACATTAATAAATTTGATTCGAGTCACTTATTTATATTTAGGATAAATTTTGATTTTTCATATATTAATTTGATAACTTTATTTTTTATTTTATATTTTTTCATTTTGATATTTATAATATATTTCATATAATTTATATAATTTTTTTATTTCATCATTAAATATGTCTTTTTTATAAGTTGATAATAAATTGATTAAAATATCTTATAACTAATAATATAAATAAAATGTCAAAATAATATTTAAAATATAATTTAAATTAATATCCATTTTAGTAATTATTCATTTAAACGTGATTTTAACTAACATTATCCAAACAATATTCATTTTGTCATAATCAATTTTGATATAAAGTTACCAAACATAAATCATGTTGGTACAAACTCACTTTTATCCAAAATCAATTCTACAAAATCAAGTTCATTCAAACTCCAGTTTGTAAATGCCAATCCAAACACACAATGTGAGGACTATTATATTAGTATTATTATGATATTAAATTGGAGGAAGAGGACAATGATTCGTGTTAGGGGATAGTGGAGTGGAGAAGAGGTGTCCTAGTCTCTACCTTTTTGTAACATGGGCCTATCTTACTCTGTCTGTCTCTCTCTATGTACTCACTTTTACTTTTTCAATGGATATGTCGTCCCAAATATATGAAAGAATAAGAAATTTATTTATTTTATATTAAATATTTTAAAATAATATTAAATTTATATTATAAAATTAATTAAAATTAATTATTTTATGTAGTAATTTAATTTTTTAAAATTATTAATTTAATTTTCTTAAATATTAAATTAATGTATATATTAAAGATTAAATTAATGATTGAATTATTAATATGATAACTAATTTTATATTTAATATAAAAAATATTTCTTAATATTTTAATAAATAAGTTATTTTATATTTATATTAGAAATTTAATCTCTTTTCTCTTTATTATAATTGATTTTTTACTTATGTATAATACAATAAATAATGAGAATATTTTTTGTACATTATAAAATTAATCATCATTAGTTTTTAAAATTATTACTCCAACTGTTTATATTATATATTAATTCAATATTTTTTAAAGTTGGATTAATAGTTTTAAAAAATTTGATTATTAAATATAGTGACGAATGGTAATTAATTTTGCACAAATTTTTGGTTAACAACACTTTTTCAGCAAAAATGGCAAAAAAAACCTATTTCATCAATATTTTTTACCCAAGTAACATTTTTAATTAGTTAATTATGTATATATTTTTTAATAAACTTAATAATTTAAATCCAAAATCATAATTTTAACTGTGGTATAATATTATACCCTAACAAAAGCTCTTAATTTTATGATGTATACCTAGTATTACTCGTAAATAATGGAATCCAAATGAATATTTTATTTTTCCAATCACTCCTCTGTTTGCTACACTCATGGGCTGCACCTACGCCTATTGATGCCTGCCTCTGCCTCCACTCTCTTTATCCACTTCCATTACTTCTTATTATTTTATTAGGAATTTCCATCACCATTTTTAATTAGACAAATTAATTATAACTATTTTTTTTAAGATGTAGGCAAACTCACATTGATTGATTACCTTGCAGTGTCTTTTAAAAGGATTGCGATTTATGTACGTAAAATTTAAGAATAAAAATAAGTGCTCCGGATGAATTACCTTAAAAAAAAAAGTTTAAGAAATTATTTTTGAAAAAATTAATTTTAAAATAAGTATATTTGTATTTGATTAAACATTTTAAGAGTAATTTTTATAAAGTTATTTTAATTTGGATATGATAAAGCAAAATTGCTTTTAGTAGAATAATTATCAAAAGGAGTTTGGGGTAATTTCCTTTTTTCAGTTTGAGGAGTAATGAGATTTTTTTGTTTTTGTTTCTATAATTATGGCTCACCTGAAAAGCATAGAGGAGTGAAGCAACAAAATAGTACAAACAATCAGACTTACATACTGTCTGGAAACATACACAAAATCAGTAAAGCATACACACTTATGAAAAAACAGAACAAAGCATGAGTATCTCATTTGCCACTTTATGTTCCTCTCATCTCTTTCAATCCTCACTTCATAATCTTAATTCACAACCAACATCTCCAACTTGCAATAAGTAGTTTTACTAATAGTTATTTTTCTACGATCTAATTATTAATTCTAATAGTTTAAATGTCTCTTTGATTAATTTTTAGAATCAATTTTGATCGGTAAAAAAAAAAATTTCTCTCAGAAGTTGTCTTGAAATGCTTTATTATTGTCGTCAGAAGTCAAACAAAGAGTAAAATCAAACAGATTTTAAATGTGTGATGATCTATTTTTAATCTAATATTTGTAAATTTTTAGTTATTTTTTATAATGAGCAATAGCTTGATTGTATATTTTATTGGAGCATCTCCAGCAAGTAGTCTCTCGTCTCTTCTTTTCAATTTGGCGTAAGAGGGAAAGGGACTCAACTACTGAAGTAAAAGAGGAGAGACTCTTATGCTTATGTAGACAAAGATCGATCCCTTGAAAGAGGGACTAAAAGAAAACCAATAAACATATGGTATGCAATAAAATTTTAAACTTAAAAATATTCAATTACAACATTCTGAATGATATAATAGTTGTTTGCATTTGAACATTATAATAAAAGAAATGTTATGAATAGTTTTTTTTATTTTTCACATCTTAAATTTTATGATTCAAAGGAATGTCCAAATTCGAGATAAGCAAAAACATCGATAATTAAGAGAATTAGTAGAACATATATGACAATTCTATAATGCACATTAACTATAGGTTTTAGCTAGAATGCAATATTTCAATTATGCAATATTGCATGTCGTAATTCAGATATGTATTTTTATTGTTAATCATGTATGTGTTTAAAATATTAACTGTATTTATTTTGTTTCTTAAATATTTACATAACTTTTTACTATTTTAATTTAAAAAGTTAACAAATATTTATTTTTTTAATCATTTATTTGAAATAAAAATATTTTATATAAATATTAATATCTTTATTTAAAATAAAACAAGATTTTAAATATAAATAATTTTTAATTAGAATAGTTATGTGAGATCATAATAGGGATCAAAGTTAGCCTTTTTTATTGGAACATTGAGGGACATTTGTAGTTCCGAGTTAATTTTTTATAACATATTAATTATGTGGATGTAAATGTAGTACATGTGAGATCATTCGAAGAATCAATAGAAGGACTTTACTGAAGATAGTCTTAGTGGCATACCCTACCCCCTAACCCTAAACCATTACCATTAATAGGTAAACATTTTGTGAAGATGATGAGACAAGAATATTCAGCTTAGGTCAAGCGAAAAGTTTGAATTTGGTTAATCGTCAAAAATAAAAATAGGTTGCTAGGATGATGAGTCTATGTAGATTTTACCCACTCCATACCATAGGGGTCATGTTCTAAAAGAGGTGGCATGATAAATATTTAACGGGATTTGATTATAAAGGGAAATTATTTTATAATGTCCCAACAAAAATTGTTTAATTTAAAGATCGCATGGACAAATTTAAGAAAAATTAAAGAATTACCACCATATATGCATCACAAGTGATTAGTGTATCAATACATCTCAATCTTCACCATCCAATTACAAGATGCATGATACATCTTTGATTGCAAAGTGCACCTAACTAAGCGCCATGAAACTATTATACTTTTGTAAATTGAGTTTGTGACATTGCAAAGCAGTTAAACAATATAGTATTTATTTACAATGACTTTGAGTTCAAAGTAAAAAGAGACTAGAATTCAGTGTCATAGGAGTCAAAATTACAGTGACTTCAAAATTAACTTCAAATACATTCATATATTTATCTCTCTTTCAACACATAGAAATTCTCTTCCAATACACAGTGATTTCAAAATTGAAGTGAATAAAAAATTGATAATTTTGTTTACCGAGTTACTGTGACTTTATTCCCATCTATATTGTGATGCTTGTACCAAATACTTGACAGAATTATTTTTTCACTTACTCTTTAATTCTTTCATAAGAATCATTGAAAATAAACACCATCCTAAAAATTGATTTACCTTTACCTGTGAGAACTTTGAACATTCTGATAGCTTGGTATTTTACAAAGAATTCACCAGAGATGAGAACATTTATGGAAGTTACCTACTTCCGGTTACGAGCTACGAAATTGTGTGATTTCTATTGGTTTGCATTGATTAGATTACCTAATGGATATATGCGCTCCAATCAAGGGTTGAAAATACTCCTCCTTCTCAAATTATGTTACTTTTGACTAAATTTTTACCAGAAATTTTAATATACAATGAGAAATTAATCAATACATATTTAATTTAACTTTTTTTTACCAAAATATTAGAGTGAGAATGAAAATAAAATATTAATGGACTGAATAATTATAATCCAAAATCTGTTTTGATTAATTTTCCATTATATATATAACAAAATTATTGTTTTTATAGGTTTTAATATCAATTTATTCTGACTTAATTGGATTCGGATATATTAATATTTAAATATATAAAAAATTGAAAGTGGCAAATAATTAAAAATGAAGAAGTTAGTAGTTTCGAATAGGAAAAAAGTAATAAACTATGACCGATTAGTATAACCCTATTTTTTTTTTAATGATATTAATATAACCATATTCTTACATTTTTTACGTAAATATGATAAAAAATTTGCAGACAGAAAATAATTAATTTTTATAGTTTTGAAAAATTACGACAGAAGAAAGAAGAAACACATTATTATCTGATAAATAGAAATTATTATCTTTACATATTTGATATAAATATTTTATATTTTTATATCGTTATTTTTGTATTTCTATTCTATTTTATCATGCATACCTCACCAAATAAACACAATTCAAAAGACACATATATACCAGCAAATGTATATATATATAGACAGCTTTACAGCAAAATCTCGCAATAGAGGGAAAAATTTTTTTCCAGAGAACATGCAAGAGTGACAAACACAAGTGGTGTCTTGTTGTGACGACTAGTAAATGACACAATTATTGATTTATTGTGGCAACAAATATTAATCAACGTACAACGGAAATACGACCAACTTATATTCAATATGTGCTACACACACATTTTGTAACATGGATAGTACACGTTAAATACAAATTGGACGTATTTCCATTGTACGTCAATCATTATTGAATATTGATATAGAATAACATTATACTACTAATATGATGATAATGATGATGGTTATATAGTACTACCTCCATTCCAAAATAATAGTCGTTTTGACTTTTTTGGTTCATTGGAAAACTAATGTACCTAGACACAATTTGCATCTAGGTACATTAGTTTTCCAATGAACAAAAAAGTCAAAACGACTATTATTTTAAAATGGAGGGAGTATTAATTAATTAATACGGATATAATATAATATCCACCTAAATGCAAACTAGTTATGGAGAACATGTCTGGTTGTTCTGCGGGAAAGAGGCTATGTGTCGGGGGAGAGAACAGAACTCTCTTTTAGAAGATTCTTGGGAAAGTGAGTTCCACTCACTCCTCCCTACAGAATCTATCACCGTTTTGACCAAACTCACTTCTTAGTTTTTTTATCAATAATGCTAATTGTTGTACAACAGAAATACATTCAATTAGTATCCAACATGTGTTGTATAACATACGTTATATGTGTCATATGTATAACATGTTATGTATAACACACATTACGTAAGGTATATAACACACGATGAATACTAGTTTAATGTATTTCTGTTGTATAACAAATATTATTGATTTTTTATTCCATCACCATGTTTCCACCACCGTCATCACACAAAAAAACAATCACAGTAATGAACTAATGACAAAACAATTTTTTTTGAGGGAAACAGAACAATGGCATAGACACCAAGGATATAATTATTGAATCTTAACCAGGCTTGCTTCATTACATTACTAGTTTATTTTTATCCTTTCCTTGAATCAGCATCACACCTACAGCTAAATTTATTTATAAAATAACAATATTAAAAGTAGTGCCAAATGGTGAAAAGCCCCAAAACCCGGGTCTCATGGCATGACAGCACTTCCTCTTGCATGCGAAATTAGTGTATAATGATATTAGTACATATATCATTACATTACTTACATATTTTGTTTACCTACTTTATTATATACAATGTTTGACGTAAATTAGAAATACGTCTAATTTATATTCAACGTGTGTTATCCATGTTACAGGATGTATGCTATACGTATAGCACATATCCTGTAATATGAATAGCACACATTGAATACAAGTTGGACGTATTTCTGTTGTACGTTAAATATTATTGTTATTATATATATATATATATTGTTCATATCATTTCATATCTTCAAATATTACTGCTCTTCCATCTATACACTATTGTCAATGGAGAGAATATATAATACTTAATTCATGCATTTAGAGCCAACACACTTCTTTTAAAATTAGGTGTAACTATCAGAAGCTATGTGAGACAGAATGCATTTAATGGTTTGCCAAGTAGGTCATGAATGAAGATGAGGTTCACTGAATGAATCACATCACATGCATTTATTGAATAGAGAATACCTGATACAATCTTGTCTTCTTCTCTGTAAGGGAGAATGTTATTACTATAATCATGTATACCTGCCCAGATAGTAGTATTCATCTGTAGTCACTAACCATGCAAAATTTATTTCAAATTACAACAAAACATGAGCTTCAATAACAATAGACCATATATAAGAAACTACAATATGCTAATTGATTTTTATTTTCTGTTTTTTCTATTTTTTAAATTTTAAGAAGAAAATACTGAAAACAGAAAAAACAGAAAATGAAACCAAACCAATCCGGCCCTAATTAATTAAGAATCACAATGGCACGTGCTACAAGTGTGTAATAGAAGCAGAAAATAGAACACAATGGAGATTTATCATAAAATAAATACCTTCTGTTTTATTATTATTTAAGGGAGAATGATATAACTTTTTTGGTCCAGGTAGAGCAATGTAATTGAGCTCTGAAGTCTGAATCCATTTATGACAATACAGTTATTTGTCTCACATGTTTCTGAGAAAGAATATACGTGTTTACATAAGATTACAATCACAATGAATTGATTGTTACTGTACAATTTTCAGCAACGAAAATTATGTATCTACACAATGCAGACCCAACCCAGAATACACCATTTGAAGATGATTTTATTGGGAATAAAAATACATCAGAAGCTATGATTCACTTGTTGTAGCACCTAAAACACAAAAGAAGTGTGAAATATATGCAGAAGAAATGAAATGAAGTGACATGATTGGCAATTCATTGCAAAAGAGGGAGAGAAATTCAAGAATCTGTATTGACATCAGTGGAAAGTTGATGATGGCTCTTGCTCTTCTCCAATGATATCTGCTTGGCCATCCAAGAAAAAATAATCATTTTACATAATAATATCAAGTTATCATCTGAGATAAATAACCAGTTGTATTATTCATGAGTAAATTATGATATGAAAAAGCTTATGTCAAAATAAATGGAATGAACTATGATAAAAACTTCCATTCCAAGTCCAAAATGAAGATAACTAACTAGCTAAAGGAGCTTGTAAAACAACTAAACAAGAAAAGAAATCAGTTTGATTTGACAGTAACTTTTGCTTGAGATTACAAATCACAAAAACACATCTTAGGTTATTAAACACCCAAAACTATTTGTGTTTATGGCACTCCCAATTCCTTCATCTAGTTTAGCCAAAAGTAAATAAAAGATAGAGTTGAGCTTATTTTAAGAACAGGGGTTAACTGAAAATAAAGAATAAAAGAGTCCTGGCTGAAAAACTTCAATTTGAGGCGAAGTTTATTGATTAATAGTAAACAGGTTGTGGTCTTAATACAAGGAACATGCTTGATAAAATATGACTTGAGATAATGTTATGCATTAACTTACCAAGAGAAGATCTTCATCAGTACCAAAGGCTTTTCGAGCTTCTTCTAAGGACTTTGAAGAGATCCTCTTGTGTTTCCTACATAATTTTCAGGGAATCTAGAATGAGAATCTACCAAGATGACCAATCAACTGTGATATTTTAAGATCAGTCACAAAAAGAGCAAGGTAAAAGTTTATCCACTCAACAAACATGCACAAGTTTGTCATATTCCAGCAAAATGATTATATTTTTTATACTTTTCACAAAGACCAACTAAATTTGTTATGTTGTCCTTTGCTATATCAGCAAATTCAGTGACCATGAAAAAGAAATCGAAGATAAAATGAATGTAAAATAACCAGTGTATGCTCTTGGAATAAATTTTATCCTAACAAAAAGGAGATTTTTTTGATAATTTTAAAGGAGCTAGGGATCCAAATATTGATGTTTCATGTTTATGATCACCCAGTGACAAAGATCTTAATAAAGATAAACAAATAAAAATAAGATACAAGATATTATCCAGATAGTTTGAAAGAGAGAGAAGGGGATACTTAGAGCTGGCAGGATCTCTAATCTCAAACATATCTGCTCCAGCATCATAGCCACATATCAGCACAAAGTGACCTGTCATTGAATTTTGCTACTTAGTAATTGGCTCAATTAATTGATTAATTCACAATGTTAGAATGAAAACAAATAGAAGTATGAACCCATCATGAGAATATAGAGTGCTTTCTCAGTCCTCACATCTTAAAAAATGTCAGCTCTTGTTCATGAATCATGATTGTAAGCAAGTAGAATCTTGAAGTTAAAAAATTAGAACTTTAAAAGATCAACAGCTATTAGGTCTTTAAATGTCTTTTTTTTTCTTTTTATCAGAAACACTTAAACAGGCAGATTAAACTCACCCGAACAGAACTTGCCCCTTGTCTAAAACAAATCAGATTAAACTCATCTTGTATACATATTTGTCTGATTTCATCATATCAAGAAAGTCATTTAGAACATGCACACCACAGATGTTCAATGTATAAATCTAAAGGAATGCTGTATAGGACACTTGTATGCCCGTAACTTCATATAGAAAGAATAAGTCAAAGCTAAAATAAGTCAAATCTAAAATATCAGTTCTCACCAGTGTAGCCAGGGTTATTGCTGAAGACTCCAGGTGCTTGAACATCTTCTTGCCATACATGACTAAAACAAGAATTTTTCAGAAGCAGATAGAATTGCAAATCACCAAAGAAGGTGACATTATCATGGACTTGATGTTAGCTTTTGGAGTATATAAATATAGCACAGTTATTATCAATTAAAGTTTTGAGGCCAAATAATAAAAGAAGGGATTAGATGAAACCTGTACCTCAATTTGTTCTGGTCAACTAAAGCAATAGCGATATATTTCCCAGACAATATGAGTACAGATATTTCTTCTCCGCTTATTGACCTAAACTGCAAAAAAAAGGAAAGGTTTGTTGACTACATAATACATATTATAAATAAACAACAACATCATAATAGGTAAATAAAATGTCTACATACAGCACAAACGACAAAGACAAGAACAAAGTTCTAGTTGTCAATTTCTTCCAAGTCCAACAAATCTGCTAGAAAACACCATTTTTCAAAGCTTTATTAAAAAATTGATTTCCTACTTCTAGTAAGAAAGCAACTGATTTCACACCCTTTAACTATTTCCCGTCAAATTCGAAATGAATGACCATTGACCCCTATATCATGTTCCTTTTTTTCTCCAATATTTGGCAATCTCAGAAATTATCTCAAATTGAAACTGAAGGGATCCAGTTAAAAAAAGCACAGCGAACCTGTATATCGATTCCAGCCTCCATTGCCTTCTGAAATAGCGTATCTACTCTGACTAGATCATTAGGCAATTCCTCCTATACAACATTCAAAACAATATCTTATGGACTTATTGCAATGGATAGGCAAAATATGCTGAAAAAGATCCCTACAGAAAAGGTTGTCCAGAATGTTCAAAAAACTAACACTGAAATGACATGCATAATACTGACATGTGATAACCTATAAACTGGTATCCTTTCCACCCAATCATGATTATAATGGTGCATAACGCTACCGAGCATCAACACATTTTAGGTAAAATAAATCGAGTTTTCTGTTAACACTGGTGAATCACTTAATCATACACCATTTAATTGCACACATCATGTCACCTTTGATAATACTGCAATACCAATATATTTGAACCCATATTCCAACCACCCTCAAAGAACAGCTTATACCTTCAATTTGTTCAACTACACAGACATAATTGTGCAAGGTAAAACTTAGAGTAATGCCCATTATAGTCCTTAAACCATAATGAGCAAAAATTAGGTACTTGAATAATAGTTGTTTGGTATCAAAATAGTCCAAGCGTTCCTGTTTGAGACAAGAATAAATCATCATTCTGGGACCAAATGGATCTTTTGAAAACCAGATTGATGTTTGAAAAATATTTAGGACCATATTGGGGGTTACTCAAACTAAGCAGCTTGTAACTAGTTCAGTAAGCCAGTGAATACCTTGTAAAATGATTCAACGCAATAGTTTGGGTTTGCTCCAAATGTCACAGTGAAATAGGAAAATGTAACAGAAAATCTCTGCAACAAATATGCCAAATCAACAGTCCAGATGCTGCAATAATGGTAGCCAACAGTCAACAGTGAGACAAGTCAGAAGTCCATCATATTTTTTCATACTTAAGATAAACATGCGTTATTATATGAAATTCAACAGTTTTAGCATCTGGTTTGGTGCAACAAATAATTTTACCAAAATAAAGTTTAAATCATTGAGGGTATAATCCAGAAAAAGTTTACAAAGTTAGAACTGATATCACGTTTATATTCAACCATTAAAATTATATATAAAGTGTTCATAGTAACTTGGATCTTCAAAAGTGTAAGCTAAGACATAATTTATATGTAGAGCCAGACTATCCTAACTCTTACATTTTCAAATTTTTTATATGCAAATAAATCAATAGTTGATTTCCAACTTCATATTGGTTTCAGAATTTCTACCAGAGATAATCATTTTCTGTCATTTCATGGTTGGTTTTATATATAAGTGAAGGGACAACAGACCATGAATTCTGAAGTAAAATTGAGTTCTGACTGTTGAACTTCAAGCAGAGAAAAATCAACTCTTTGACATAAGATTGTTATTGAATCTTTGATAATTTTAATCTAAGGAACTTGTTAAGTATGAGGATCCGCAAATGGAAGTTTCAAATTTGAATTATAAAACCTAAGCATGGGACCTTCAAGCATTTCAGATAGCATAGTAACTAGTAGTTCCAAGCTTCTATAGAGGAAAAGACCTAGTTGTGCGGCATAGTTCAGCCAGTGCTTGAATATCGCAGTCGCTGACACCAATAGTTTTCAAAACCATTGAGACACAAGCAAGGCCACAATCCCATGTATATATTTGGTTTATGTGTGGTACCTAAAAGCACAATTCATATACACCTTATTACAGATATAATCAAAAGTATTATAACATGTAAAGAAAATGATATCAGCAGGAATCACATGCACTTACATCAACAAAAAGTGAGCGACGTAAGGAGGGAGGATGGGAATCTATATTACTTGAAGATTGCTGAAACAAGTAGGGATCTATCACACTCAAATTATCTCCTTTTAATTCTCTTTCATCTTCCGTCCTAAGAATCTTGTTGAATAGCAAGAATATGGGCCACATCAATGAACTTGAGTGTGTAAAATATTCACTTGAATAAATAGTTCAGGAAACCAACACTGTCCAAAGAGGGAAATTGAGAGGTCCTTATCGTGTTACTCGTGTAGATTGGGTCTCTACCAAACTGATGAAATTGCAGCATATACTACTACCTGCAGCAGCTTTGACATAAAAATTATTAGAAGTCAAGCATAGAATCATCCAACTCCTTTTGTGTTATCAATTCAAGCCACAACACCTAAGAAAGCTGGGATTTTAATAAGTTAAGATCAAGATCTTGTCTTTGGATTCGAAGAACAGAACAGCAATGCAATTTTCATTTTGGGTGTGTTTGGTTAAGGGGTAAAAATAGTGAATGTTCCATGGATGAGCTCCTTGTAAAATTTTACACATGAAGCTAATCCATGAAAAATCTAATCTCAATTTTACCATTGAACCAAACATACCCACAAACATTCGCCTTGTTCACGATTAATGAGAGAGCCTCATGCTTAAAAATTCTTCAAATCTAAAAAAAAAATTGAAAAATCTAACCCTCTTCTACCTTCCTCACCAAACTCTTCCATCCAAATACAACCTTAGGGGGCTAATTAAGCTAGAAGGATTGTCCAAGTTCAATGCAAACTGCAAAGTTAAAGGTAGATCCACCAACCTTACAAACTAAATTCTCCGTCGTAGGAGAACAAATAAGCCCCAATAATATATATATATATATATATATATATATATATATATATATATGTATGTATATATATATATATATGTATATATAAACTCATCCAGATTTTCCTCTTTTTTAAAGTTTTTTTCTTCAGAGGAAATGATCTGTTTGATACAGCAAATAACAACAAAGTCCAAAACCTGATCAAATTTCAATAGCCTTCACCAAGCCAGCTCCAACAACAACAACTAAACTAATTGACAAGATCATTGAATTAAACCATAATTATTATTTTATAAAAAGAAACCAATCAAGGAATCGAACGAGTTTAATTTGAAAAAATCTCAACGAATCGTCACACAGAGAAATAATTGAAGAAACTACTATAACAACAATCTATTTTTAATTTGTTATAAATGTTGGAGATGGAAACAGGATCATAAGAAAAAGACACTCAGAACGGAATTGAAAGGGAAGCGTAATACGTACAAGAAGAGAACGGAACGTTGGAGCGTAGAAGATTGAAGAAGGAGGAGGAGGCAAGGTACAGAGCTACAACTATAGCTACCTGTTTCGTTTTTTCGATCATATCCATTTGTTCGGTCTCATATTTATTTATTTGCCTTTCTGTCCCTCCATTCTCTGTCTCCCATAAGATTATCATACATAATTACACATCAAGTAAAGCTTCTATTTAAAAAAAAAGGAAACTAATAAATTTGCATTTTTTTTATGATAAAATAAATTGACATTCATTTTGATATCTATTAAGATATGAAGAGAAAATGAGTTAAAAAAAAGAGAGTAAGTAACAAAAAAATGGTATGATTCACTTATTTTAAGAGTAGAATATTTAAATATTAAAAAAATTGAATATTAAAATAGCATTGTTGTAAAAAATAAGTCCTGTATCATATGAAGTAATTAAGAGTTAACAAATTATTATTACTAATCATATCAGTTGTATTATTTGAGTGTTAACAGTAAAATAATATTTATTTTAATATTATTTATATAAAAAAATTATTTATCTAAAAAGCAATATTAAGATGATTTATGTTGTTTGGATGGTTAAAAGTAATATTTTATTGTAAATTACTTTAAATTGGTATAAAGTAATTTAAACTAAAATAAAATTAAACCATATATATGGGAGGAATAGGTTGGTATCTTATTGTATGTTTTAAAAGAATATTTTAAAAAATCAATCTAAAAAACATAGCTAACAATTTTTTTAAAGAAAACCAGCTTAAAATTTTTATTAAAGGGCCAGAATACATCCAAAGACCCTAGCACAAGTGGTAGTGGCTTGGGTTGCTTAATCATCTAGTCCCGGGTTCGATCCCGGGGTGATGTGTATGCAGAGAGGACCTTGACTAGCCGTCCCACTCTTGAGGTGCACGCACAAATCGACGAGGGATTAGTCATCAGAATTGTCAGTGAATACCCTGGAAAAAAAAAAAGGGCCAGAATACATTTCATTACCAAAAAAAAAAGAAGAATACAATTACATTTTCAAACACTTTTTTTTAGGGGAAAGAAAGTTGTTGTGGCCAATACCTAAGCATGCACTGAAAGTTGACTTGTGTGAGTGCTAAAGAAATTATTGATTTTTTACCAGTGCCATAAGTAATAAGTAACTAAAGTATATGTATTGCATAGGGAAGATGGATATTTACAGTTTCCAAAATAGAGTTGATCAAGATGTACATAAAATGATTTACTCATCTTATCATAATTGGTTGTTGAAAACAATAAGACATCTTATTTTTTTGTTTGAATATTGGTATGCTTGTATTTTCGGTCTATAATTGGTATGACTTGTTGATGTAATGCGTCTAGCAGTCTAGCTTCTTCTGGTTAGGTATGACTTGTTGATGTAATTTGGGTTTCACCTTTTTCTTTTTGCGCTCTTGCTTAGGATTCTACCTTTAAAAAAAAAAAAAAACTGGACTAGCAGTATCCCTCAACCCAATAGGTCAAACACTAATCTATCGCGATGTAGAATTTCATTTAAGGGTTTATCTACTGTCCAATAAATATTACATATACAAGACGGGAATCAAACCGACCATTGTTTTAAGCAGCCAGGTGGCTGACCCAAGTTGGTTTAGAATTCTACTTTTATTCTGGTCAGGCTTAGGATTCTACTTGTTGTGTATATTTTGTCATTGTGATAATTGATTGGGTCTGAAACCCAAAGGTGATGCTTAACAAATGGGCTAAGAGCGTGTTCACTACGGCTCAGAACTTCAATAGGACACACCAAAAAAAAAATTCGTACATTCAAACACATTCCTTTTTTTTTCATCACTTGTTTTACAACTACACTCTAAGAAAAAAAATCACTTAAATCAATTTTTTCTTATGATATTAGATCTAATTCTCAAACTAAAAAAATAATAAGTGTATATTCTTTTAAGATGAATTCAATAAAATTATTCATTTGTCATTATTTAATTTAAGAATTGGTTCAAATGAATATAAAAACCCTACACTTTTATTGAGGTATTAAAAATTCATTTTCCTTTTCACAAAATCTGAATAATAAACTGTAATGGATCATATTTTGGATAAAATTGAAGAACTAATCAAATTAGTAAAAATAGAGATAATTACATAGAAAAATAGAATTCTAAAAAAGAGGAATATAATTTCACATTTAATATATTGATTGACAACTACAATTACTAACATATTTATTTATTTATACTATTCTACTAATTAAGTGATAATTCTCCTAATTGGGTCCAATGACCCATTCCATTCCTATTATATAAACCCAGCAAGCAAACGAGGTGATAGTTAAATGAATGCAATTTTATTTATTTATTTTTATTTCAAAATTGTGAAATAATTTCAATTTAAATTATTTTTGTCAATTTAAATGCATGTCACCCATCCTGATGAAATATTCAAATTTGTTTTGGTTATTAATTATTGAGCAATAATTCTCTATGTACTTTAAAAATATTTATTCTCATTTACTCCATAAATATATGGGTAAGTAATTAACTAAGTAATTAAGTAATAATTTCTCATATATACTAGAAATACTTACTTCTATGTACTCCATAGATACATGGATAAGTAACAAAATATGTATTATTGAAGTACAACAAGTAATATTCGTTATTTAGAAACGCGTATACGTAGGAGTAATCAGCACCGCTGCGATAACAGCCTCATGTGAATAAAACAACACTTGCATCACATGAAAATAATAAATTCACACACATGAAGGGGACAATCAGCTCTTTTTTTCAAATTTCTCTAGCTAGGCTCGATCGGTGAAGCCACATGTATTATATTTGAAGGATAGAGCCTAATAAAGAAGTGATAGGGAAGTATATATAATATATCATATAATCCATTTAATTGAGGTGGTCCATGGAACTAAAGTTTTGTATATCTAACTGGTAAGTCAATGGAATTAGAATACTGAATATATCCTATAGTTTAGATGTGCAATCCTGTGCTGATGGGCTCATTTTGAAATAATCCACAGTTTTCTTTTGAAGCTGCAGATAGAAATTGGGTTACGTGTATCAGGAAAAAATAAACGGACTAATTCAAATAAAAAAACTCAAAATAAATAATAGAATAAATACTCAATTTAGTCTATAAAAATTTAAAAGTCTTTAATTAATCTCTAATATTTTAAAAATAAAGATAAATTAGTCTCTCAAATTTTAAAGTCCCAAATTTAATTATTCAAATTCAATAAATGGACCATTTCATCCCTATACGGCAAGAAATTTACTTCATTCTATAAATTATGAGGGATCAAATTGAAATATTTAAATTTTGAAAAAATTAATTTGCCTCCTTTTCTATCTGGAAGATCAATTTAATAATTTTAAATTCTGTATATATCTCATGGACCTAATTGAGTAATTACTCTGAATAATATTGAGTCTCATATCATATATATTGAGTCTCAGATCAAAATTGAGTAATTTTCTCTCGAAAAAAAAATGATCCTTTCATGTCAATAATAAGTAGCTAAGAACATCATCTACTTAGCTTTAAATTCACCATTGAAAAAGACTTACCATATAATTAATGTCGACTACAATTTTGTTCCAGGTTAAAATTCAATTGACACAAGTTTAATAAGTTCAAACTTCAAACGAACAAGGGAAGCTTTAATCGAACACGTAAACCAGAGTACGTGGGAACGCAGTATTCAAATTTCTCAATGTAATAATTAGGCTATGAATCTTAGATCACACGTAAATTTAAAATTTAAAATGGGTTGGACCTCTTCTTTATACTCTACGAGCTATAAAAGTTTATTGTATATATTTAGCACATTTTCGGATTGTAATGATTGGAAACAAGACTAATCACTGGTCTTATTATGCTTGGAATTAGAGTAATAAAACAAGAGGAAGGAAATTTTACTAAATTTTGTTATTACTACTTGTTTGTTGGTGGTTAATGTGTGACAAAGTGCTTTCTTTTCAAGTTTTATATTTACTTTATATTTTAAAATTGAGTTTAATTATGATGATTAATATCGATATTATCTGTCAGTCATATTCATTGACTTATGTAATTTTTAGTCCATAGGTAATTGAGTTAAAAAATTTTATTAATGTGTCAATTAATGATTAGCTATCTATATAAAATTAATTTACACTATCTGATGGATTAAAATTAAACTCTTTAAATATCTTGTTTTTCTCTCCTCGTCTTCAAACAAACCATAGGCTATTTGCTGATTTATTATTATTTTTTCATAAATGCTTGGGGAAAAATATTTTTTCAGCTAAAATAGCCAATAAAACCCATTTTAGCATTTTTGGCCCAAATAGCATTATTAATCATGTGTGTTTTTTTAAAAGACTGAGTGATTTAGACCCAATTTTCTATTGTTGACTGTTTTTGCTAATTTGTATGCTCTTATTTTTTAACAACGGGATGATAATTTGACTAAAATATGGTCTAAAACTCTATATTACTTTGAGAACAAAAAAAAAATCTGAGAAGCCCAATTTTTTTTATTTATTTTTTGCCATAAGATGTTAAAAGCTGGGGATTTAATGAATTTATTGAGATATAGAGGTTTATCTAAGAAATTTAAGGAGTTTAATTAAAAATAGTCAATCAAGTAACTAACTTCATTTCCATTACTAAACTGGTAATACGACTGTACTTTTATATCTGAATTCTTAAAATTTAACAATAGGTATCAAATTGACTAATTACTATCCTTATTAGAAAAAAAATTGACTAATTACTAATTCTCATTTTTATATTTAAAAAATGTTTGGTGAATAATGAATAACCAGCCAAATTAATCAATTAGTCTATTGCACAACTTTTGGTAAAAAAAAACATTTCTAATTAGCTAATTTTTAATGAGCTGAAATATTTGTAGTCCAAAATCTCTATATAAACTGATTTTGATCGAATTTCTATTGTGTAAATAGCAACACTATTTATATTTTAGTGAGATACAGGTGGTTATCATGATTAAACTTGTTTGAAGCACAAACAGAACATAAGGTAGAACTAGTAGAGGTAGCTAGGTAGCAGTTACTCTTGCATTGCATAAGCTTGCGAAATTAGATGATATTATTATATGCTTTTCCTTTTTTTTTTTTATATGAAATTGAAATCCAAGAAATGAAGGAAATGCTGAGAAAATTAAATGAAAGAAGATTAATTCTTAGAACTCTTGAGAAATTGCAGCGGAATAATTAGAATAATTATGGAGCATCCTCTGATATCATGTGAAAATTCATGGTATTAGACCTCAAAGATCAAGAATTGAAGAAGAGAGGTAGAAAATGTGAAATAAAATAGAATGAAATTGAATGATTATAATATATGTGAAGAGTATCTATATATATATATATATATATATATATATATAGGATATCTCATACAACAAACTATTAACTCTAATTATATCTAACATTGACATCCAATTATCGTACATCTATTCTTATCACCCTTAAATTTTAATGTGACTTCATTATAATATCTCAATTTCTTTTTTCCATCATTAATTATGTTAAATGCCTCATAAATATTCAATTTTTTAATGTCTATACAGCATCATTATACTTGTAATAGCCACATACTAGTCCTTTATGATTTTAGCCGTTGAAGAATCACATGAACTAGTGCCAATACAATCTCATTGTACCAAACTCTACTGTGAGTGGTGCAAAAAGCAAGAGTTGAAAAATTAAAGAAGATAGCATTGGCTGAATTCAAGTTGCACGAGAAATAAGCTTTGGGAAAAGTAGAGATAGATGGTGCATAAACCTAAAGTCAAGGGCTAAAGGGTGCATCTGCTTTTACAAACGGGTATATAAAAAGAATCGCTTTTTCATCACCTTGCTTTCATTTTTACCTAATCCGTTGTCAAAAACAATGTACGAACCGTTATAGCCACTTTGCTTTGGCCTTTAGCACTTGGATCTTGGATTTCAACGGAAACAAGGACAGAAATTTGAATTGGAGTATCTTGTAAAAGCCATCTACAAAAAGGAGAAAGATAATGTTGATGGATTAATCAAGTTAAGACTCAAGAGTTATTTGTTATTTATACATGTTGGATAATGGAATATTATGAATAATGATTACTCAGAGAAGAATAGTTAATAGAGCAATGCTATTTGTACATACTAATTGGTATGTATAGCATACATATGTTTTGATCCAATGATGGAAAAAGAAATGTAAGAGAATAGTCCTAAGAGAATAGTAGATTTTTTAGGAGAAAATAATTTATTTATGTAGATCATACTTGAATGAAGTCTACATTTCTCCTTAATTATTAATGAAATTTTTGTGTTAATTAATTAAGTTGATAAAGTATGATAGAGGATAATACTAATATAAAAAAGTCCAGAAATTTTCGTATAAATAACATTATCTCTATTTATATTAATATTATGAATGAAATTTTTTTTGTATTTCTATACCGATAAAAACTTTTTATTATTGAATTAAACGCAAATCTCATTTACATACATATGACTTACATATTACAATTTAATAGTGATTGAATTGTTTGTTGACCAACGAAAAACTCTATATAATTTTATGCTATTCAATACAATTACAAATTTATATGCAAAATAAAGTTGCAATGGTGCGTCAATTATGAATTATATATTGTACATAGTATGAAGAAGCAAGCCTTTTGGCCGACCTATATGTAGAAGTAGGCCTTCTTTATACAATTATAAAATTTTTTTAACGAAGTTTACAAAAATTCCTGATTATTAGGAAAAGTTTATGCTGATGCAATCAAAAGCTGCTAATTAATTATTTTGGCCACTTAACAACAAGTACTAGACTAAAAAATAATATATAGTAGCTGGGCATGGATTTTGATTTGATTTTTTCTTGAAACGTGAGATAATCTCTTATAAGAAAATACGAACCTAGCAAGTCAGCCTTATTATAAACAAAAATTATTTTCTTTCAAAACAAACACTACTTTTTTTATTTTAAATAATTTTAGCTATTAGACATGAATCAAATATATAAAAAAAAATTGCATATATTTTTAGAGAAGATTATTATTTTGAATAAAAAAATTTGCATGAGAGAAATAAAATTTTGCATGATTGTAACAAAAAAATATCTTACGCCTAATCTAAGAATTTTTCTATGATAAATTGCAAGACTTAATAGTAATAATCTCAATGTCGGCCCTCGACAGAGAGGAGAGGAGCAAGAATACGGGAAAATCAGCAATTATGAAGCAACACATCACGAAGTCACTAAAAACAAAACATGACCAAAATTCCTTGTATAATTAATTAAAGATATCTTCTCACGAATAGAAAAAAAAAGGTTGAACGGTAAAGTTAAAAAAGTTAAGAAGTCACATTATATAAAATAAAATAATGTTTATCGTACAATAAAAATACGTTTTACTAGTATGTAATGTATGCTATAAATAAGACGTAATGTGTATTATACATACGTGTGTTATACTATTATATACATATCACACATTATATCTTATGTATAGTCATATGTTGAATATTAATTTAACGTATTTATATTATATGATAAATATTATTGATATAAAATATTATATGATAATTAATATTTTATTTTTTTGGTAAACAATAAATATTTTTTAATCTCTAAAATGATAAATAATATTTAATAAAAACTATTTTCTATGATGATAAATATAATTGGACAAGCATGCATAAATCATGTAACTAATCTCTTTTACTTCGTTATCTCAACTCTTAATTATAATAATAATAATAATTAGTTCACTTTATTCTGACCTCCTAATTAATAGCGGATTGACAGCGAGTAGTAGTTTGTAATGATTTATGATTTAATTTCGTTATTATTGCATTGTGAGGATATCTGATTTAATAATTTTAAACTTTTTCTTTTATAATTAGCATGAGTATCCATGAAAAGGCCAAAAAAACTTATGGTAAAATTACAACCTTAAATCTATCATCATAAAATCAACATAATGCAAAAATGAAGAGGTTCGAAATCCACTTTTATTTATAGACTTGTTTAACCGATCAAATTATATTAGTCCATCATTAGATCAATGTTCATTACTTAATAAAGTTATACAATTTACATAATGATGAGATCAGGTATAATTGTTAGTTAATTAGACTCCTTAAATATTTAGTTAGAGATTCAATTTCTGATAGTTTATATAAAGAAGATCTTGTAACTAGTGGTTTATTCCCTTATTTAAAAGAATTAATAACCACATACTTTGAGCAATAAAAAGAGTAACAATGTCACACGACTTGTTATACTTACATTCGAAGTTGGAAGTTGATGAAACATCCACAAAATTCAACAATAGATTAAAAAGAGTTAGAAAGTTTAGCGGAATACGACATCATATAAATTAAGGATGAATGATTAGATATCAGTATAATGCATGAAATTGTGAATGTACAAATAGTATTTTTAAATGACATATGTCCTTTTGAGCTTTTATTTTATCATTTAGATATTATCTTAATTTAATTTATTAATTTATTTTCTTCTTTGTAAAAAAGGCTGATAAATTGGAATCTAGCAAAGGTTAAGGAAGAAGGGCAGAGATTCTGTCAACGATCTAAGGCTAACTGCTCTTTAAACGGCCATATTTTGGTTGTAACTTGTAAGTTTGAATTATAAAATCATCATTGCCTTGGAAATTTAAAATTACTCAACCACCCTTGCTCTTTAAACAGCAAATTAAAACGGATGTACATACCATGAAATCATATCATTGGCTCATTGCAATAGTCAATTAGTCATATTATTAGGACAAGGTTAGGAGTGTGTTTGTATTTAAGTAAACATAAATTAAAAAGGCATAATTAGGAGAATATTGTACATTGACCCAAAAAGGAATATATATAAATTAAAAGTGGGTTTCATGTGTTATTTATTTGCTTGTGTGATTCATTTTGATTGTCATCCATGTGTAACATCTTGATGGAAAATGGAGTATTAGACTTCAAAACCGGTAAAATAAATGATAACATGGTTATTTTCAATCAATGTGATCTAACTTAATTAATAGCATAAACAAAAAATCCACGGATAAATTTCTTTTTTTTCTTTTTTCATATTTAAGGGGAAAAACTTATCACAAAATAGTAATATACTACTAGCTGGGGAAATGGAGCGACAGTGGAAGAAAGAGAGTCAGTGGGAGAGGGAGCGACAAGGGGAACGAGACCCTGGAAGGAGCACTAGGGTTAATAAGAACAGTTTCAAGGGAAGCTACACTTTTCCTAGAGGGTGGATAAGGAGGATTGGTGAGAGAGAGAACACATACAGAGTGAATAAAGATAACAGAGAAAGGAAAAGAACTTCCAAAACTAGAAGAGTGTCCATTTTTGTGGATAACATCCCTTGGAGCGCCGGAAAAAGTTGGATGTGGAGTATATTTAGAAAATATGGATGGATTCTAGATATATACATCTCTAAAAGACAAAGACCTGGGAGAAAAGCGACCTTTGGCTTTGTGAGATATGGTAGCAACGAGGAAGCACTCAAAGCAATAAAAGGAACGAACGGCTGGGAAGTGAATGGATTGAAGATCAGTTCAAAATGGGCAGAAGCAAAAAAAGGATGGGAGAGAAAGTATGGAGGGTATATAAAAGGCCAGAGAAAGATACAAAGAAATCTGACATTGAAAAGGACCAGGAAAGTCTAAAGGAAGCTTTTGGAAACGAAGAACCATCAAATTCAGAGGAGTCTGTTGATCTCATGGTGTCCAATGGAACAATAAATGAAGATGTTGTCAACTGGTGTGGGAGGTGTGGTGTAATAAAAGTAGACGGCCAGATGGATAGAAAAGTTTTTGATGAAACAATGAAAGGAGAAATAGCAGGTATATGTAGCATTCGTGCTCTTGATGCAAGATTCTTGCTAGTTGAGTTTGTCAACCAAAACGTGATGGTGGAAGGGATTAATCGTCTTAAAGAGATGGCGGACGTATGCGAAGCTAATCCATGGGAGGAAAGATCGTACTGTGAACTGAGATGTGCGACTATAAAATGTTTAGGCTTGCCTATTCATGGTTGGGCAAAGGAGAACTTCAAAACCCTTATGAAGCCATGGGGATCATTTGTAAGATTCAGGATTGATGATGAGTTTAGATCCGTGAAACTCATTATCGAAACATCGAACCTTAAGGAAATTAGAGGATGGATCAAAATTGAGTTGGGGGGAAGATTCGAGTTGTGGAAATTCCAGATGCGGAGGTGGAAGGTATAGAAGAGGAGGAAGAATCTGAGTCTGGAGGAAGAATCTCAAGCAAACCAGAAGAAGGTGAAAAGTCTCGGAACTTTCAGGGGGAAGTGGGAGAGTCAGGACTAGGGTTGAGGGTGGTAGAGAACGAAGGGTCGATGGTGGCAGAATCTCTATTGGGCCCTTGTGTGGGCCTTGTTCGGGATATGATATTTCCAAGCACAGACATGGGGGTAGAACAAAATGTGGGGAACTTAGGGCCCCAGGAGGAAAATAATAGTTGGGTGAAGGGACTGGGCTTGGGTTCAAATGTGATAGTGGAGGAGGGAGAAAGTCAAACCAAATGCCTTGAGTGTAGCACTACAACTTCGGAAGTGATCAATGCCTTAAAACAAATGAACAGAGATGAGAGAATGAAAATGGGTCATGGGCATGAGAATGAGATTGAAGTATCTGAAGCGGATAGTATGGGCCCACCGGGATTTGCATCACTAAAATTTCGGAATAATCTGGACCAGTCCCAAGACCAATCGAAAGAGATAGACTCTTTGAATGGGGGTGTTTCTGAGGAAGAAAAGGAGATTGAAAAAGCGGTATTAGCAGCGATGGAAGCCGGCAAAGCGCTAGGGTTCCCTATTGACGAAGAAGACAGGGAACTTTCCAAAGCCTTGACTCGTATTAGAAGAAGGCAGAAGCAAATGGCTGAAGCGGCGCGAAGAGCTCAGGAAATCCAAGTTCCTGTGAGCTGGAAATCAAAGTTCAAGAGGAAAGCTTAGCAAAAGCTGGGAGGAGCGCAAGTGAAGGGTAAGGGTTGTGTTCTGAAATGCAGGGGAATGGGTTGGTAGAAACGGTAAGAGTAAATCTAACTCTATTAAAAAGCTTCTGAAAGAGAATTGAATATATTTCTTTTGCCTGTTGGAAATAAAACATTCTGATATGAATGAGAGAAAAATATAAAGCTGGGTGGAATTGAAGGTTGTATTGATTGATGCTAGTGCTAATGGTTATAGTGGAGGTGTTGTGTGCCCCTAGAAGGAAGAGCTACTGGTAAAAGTTAAAATATTAAAAGTTGAGAGGTGGATACGCGTGGAAGGAAGATTACAACCCTAAAATTTTAACTGTGCTATTTTAGCGGTGTTCGGCCATACAAATAATGGAGACCAAGATCTACTGTGGGTTGAACTAAGCTTTGAATTGGATCAGGGAATGATGATTTGGAGAGGTGAAGCCTGTGAGTGCAGAACTTTCAGTATGAGTTATGCACGCAAAAAGATGAAACAAAGTAATCATTTGAAGGGATAAAGCCTAAGTGGGAATTTAAATCTAGAAATGTGATGTTGCCTGTAAGTTAGTGGCTC
The DNA here is from genome assembly GCA_013621005.1 of Aeschynomene evenia. Classification (NCBI taxonomy): domain Eukaryota; kingdom Viridiplantae; phylum Streptophyta; class Magnoliopsida; order Fabales; family Fabaceae; genus Aeschynomene; species Aeschynomene evenia. The sequence goes on along the minus strand of CM024265.1, from coordinate 6,613,447 downwards.
AAAGCATGGGATGCAAACTTCCCATTTAAGGTCGCGATGATGTCAGACTTGTGGAGTTGTAGAGTATGGTTGAAACATCACTCAAAATGGAAGGTTTGACTGATATAGTGTGACTTCTGCTTATATGCCATTAGTGGGCTGTGTTGATCTCTTTTGAAGCTTAATTTGAGGCGAGGCTTTGCTGTTGAGGGGTTACTTGACATGGATTAGTGTAATTCTTGCTTAATATTGGACTAATTTGGTGCTCTTTTTCCTCTCTTTGAGGTTTTTTAGTGAGACCAGTTTAGTGTCAATTGTAATCATGAGTTTCTCTTTTGTGTTTTGGAATCTCATTTTATCAATAAAAAAAAAAAGTAATATACTACTAGCTAGACGATATTAAGATATGGTGCTAACTACATAGAAGACAAAGTTTTGATCTTTATGATGAAGACCAGTTGGCCACATTTTGAAAAAGTGGTTAAAAGCAAAATAAAATGTTGCTAAGCTTAATCATACTTTTCAAATATGATTAAACACGATCAACTGTGACTAAATGCAATAAGTATGGTTAAATGTAATAAGTGTGACTGAATGTGATAAATTATGGATATATGCACTCTATTGGTCTTATCATATAAAATTATTAACTTGTCGTCATCACAAAGAGAGATCGCAGGGGCTAAATATGGCAAGCACGACGTCGAAGCGGTAGGGAAGGGTGTCAATAGGGCCAAGTAGTCTGACACGACAAATCTAGTGAGATGTTGACATAAGATGTTAGTGCCGCTCATGCTAGTGTTACCAATTTAAACTCAAATTTGGTCATATTGATGACACGACATGGTAGCAAAACAGTAAGGAGCGTGCAAAAATGAAAGATGGTGCGGTAAGGAGCAATGCATGGTGATATAGGTTGCAACGTGGAAGACTAGTGGTGACAAAGTAAGTTTTCCTAGCCAGCAAGTTCTTCATGAAAGAGAGGATAAGATAGTGTGGGTCGTAACATAGTGTGTGATGGTAAATGGTTGAAGCATTTTGCAACACTTTTTGTTTACGATTTAACCATGTTTTAGAAATGATGTTAAAAACATTTTTAGCATAATGGCTCAACCATTGTGCTACACTAATGGTAGTTAGCTGAATCTAATTTGTGAGCCTAGTTAATTATCAGTGTTGCACTTTAAGGTATTGTTTATTTCAAATTAGTTAATACAATACAATACAAAAATATTGATACAATATAATATAATACAATGAATTTTGTATATTTCGTATTGTGTTTGCTTTAGTTTGTGTAGAATAAATTTGTTCTGTATCTTTGACCGATGTATGAACTGTCGCCGGAATCTGACTCCTCCCACAACAACTGTCCAAGGCACGTGGTGTTTTCCCTGAAAGGACTCCGAAGCTTAAGTCAGAGATCACTCAGTGTATGGGAACTCAACTAAAAGCGTACCTGATACCTTGTGGTGACACCCTATTTATAGAGGGGGGTTGAAGCCATTTCCGTGCCGCCAACGCCGAACGACTCGGAGCAACGGCCTCTCCGCTCTCCGCGGCGTGTTAGGGCGACCCGCGTAGTGTCGATCGTGGCTCCGGATTTCTCGGCGTCGCTATCCGCTCGCTTCTAGGTTCCGCCCTAATCGAGGGTTGAGTCTATCCGACCTCGAGTCGGGTCGTGGGCCTGTACCCTGGTCCTGCTCCGGATCCAATTCCTTTGGGTCGTTGGTTCCGTTATTGGGCCTTGAGGGGTAATGAGCCTTGATCTGGTCTCGTCCTTCTTGGGTTCGAGGTCCGACCTTGGGCCTTATTTGAGCTTACATCATTTTGTAACATGAGCCATCATTTTGGGCCACAACTGAAGTCCCGAATTGGGCCATCAGATTGGGCTGCAATCCAGGATGTGAACAAAATTTATATCTGTATTTATATAAAATTTTATTTTGGAATTTTATTAAAAATTAGAAGGAAGATGGTGAAATTATAGAAAAAATAATAGGGTACGCTTGGAACAAAATTGTCATTAAAATTTCTGTATCAGCACCTGTATTTTTTGTATCTACTATAAGTATGGACATAAAATACATAAAAAATTTATACACATACTTTTTCTCTGTACGTGTCTATACTAAATAATCATGTTATTTTCTATTTTTTATATTATATTTTCTCTCTTAGATACGGTAAATAAATAAACGTCGACTAAGGTATGATAATTAGCTGAAACAAAACGCCATAATTATTAACTAATTATAGTATAATAACAATAAATACTAAATATATAGCATCAAGCACATTGATTTGAAGAGATTTGGCAAATACATGCCAACTGGACCGATATTTACGGCCAAAATTTGCATTGGTGCCACCATCAATTAAAGCTAGTAAATATTTGGGGGCATGCAAGATGATTCGGATAATCAAATTTGGGAGTTCAGTTAGGCAAATCTTATATTTAGGGCAGAATATGTTAACTTAGGGCCATTAATTTTTACTCCATTCCAACCTGTTTGTATTACATGTCAGTTAGATTTTGGTAATTTTGAAATATTTTGTACTAGCAATTAAGTATACATGGTATATAAGAAAATATTAAAAATACAAAGCTTTACCAATTTAAATGTATGTTGATCAAAGTTATGTAACACCCATGTTTTTTTTTTTCAATAATTTTTGCTAAATTAATTTAAATTATATAATGTTACTTTATTTGTAATTTTAAAAATATGACACAATATTTAAGTTCCACATAGTTATGCAATCTTCTTTCTTCAATTATTAATACAAATATTAAGAGCTAGCTAGGTTATGGTTGTGTTTAGATGTGATTCTTTTGGTAAAAATTAAATCAAAGTTTTCACTCAAAAACTAAATTCCCATAAATTTCTCTTTTAAATAAGTAGAATCTAAACAAAAAAAAAGTTTTTCTTCTTTTTTAAAAGTTAGAAAGAGTAGTTTAATTTCTAGAAGAAAAAAAAATCTGTTTTTACCTTTTTCAGTTATATATAAAATTTAAATTTATATATATATATATTTACATGACCGGTCTTTAAATCATGCAAAATCTTCTAAACTTAAACTATGACATTTCATCAGCATCATTGAAGTATTATCTTCTAGAAAAAGTAACCATAGATTCATGCAAAATCTTGATTTTCCATTTGTATTATAGCTCTATTTTTTGGGAAAAAGATCCTCTCATGTTCAATTTCTATATGAGAATTGGGAGGGTAATGTTTAATCATGATTCATAATTAAGTTGAAAAAATAATTAATATTAAAATAGTAATATTTGATTAAATGTGGTGATTTAACTTGATCATATCAAGAATCGACTCTCCTATTTTTTTTCTCTATTTATAGTTCTATTCATGCAAAATCTTCATTTTCCATTTGTACACTGACAAAAAGTTATAGCAACATATCAATAAATGACAATTTATCATTTGTTCACAATTCTTAAAAAATTAAATATGTGCACTTTAATTTTTCAAAAAAGTTCGTGTCAAAAATACATTAATATTTGTAACGGAATAATCATTGGCATATTAACTACTACTAACTACTCCCTCCGTCCACAAATAATTGTCTTTCTAGAAAATCCTCTTGTTCAATATTATTTGTCACTTTAGAATTTTAAGAAAGTATTTATTATTCTTTTTCCAATTTTATCCTCACATGCATACTCTCTCATATCTCTTATAATAATTATTACACAAAAACTAAAAGGACAATTTAGTCATTATATATCATTTTTACATATGAAGTTGTGTGTTTTAATTACATTCTTAATAACAGTGAAAAGTCTAAAATATCATTTATTGATGGACGGAAAAAGTAGTAATTTAATATTGACTTATAACATCATCATTGAAAAAACAGTTTTGCTAGGTATGCAATGGTTGGCTGCGAGCCAGGTCCATTTTCAAATCAAACTTAATTAGTTGTGCATTTTTAAAATTTTGATTGTATATATTCAATTCACTATGTTGTGCACTTATGTCTATTTAGTTATATATTTTTAAAATATTGAAATTAATATTATCTTTTCACATTGAGAAAAGAGCGGTTGGGCTCAATTTTAGCCCATTAACAGGATTGTATAATTTGGCATTGCGCAAGAAGTATTTTCGTTAAAAAATATGTATTCTCTTTGGACTAAAATAATTACTTATCTTATAATTATTTTTACCCTAGTATCCCTCATAAATAATCGTGTTAAAGGTGGTGATTTAGAGAGAATTTTGGAAAAAGAAAATTAAGTAAGAATAATTTAGTACAATCATATAAATTTACTTTAGATCAATAAAATTCCAATATTTTTTAATATGCATGAATAGATAGTTTAAAAATGAAAATATATGCATTTAATCAAGACTAAAATTTATTTCTTAAAAAATATAAGTTTAATTTGATGCACTAATAATATAAAAATAACTTTTTTGTTAATTAATAATAATTGAGGTGAATAATACATATTAAACTTGAAAAATTATACTCTCAGCTGGAACACTAAAAAAAATTGTAGCGAAGGGTGAAAATGTAATTTAGACATTCCTTCGTCCTTTAGCAGCTCCTGCAAATAGAGTCACAGTTACCAGATTTCAAAATATTTTATTGATATATTTTTGAACGTACACAGCACTTTGAGAGCGAAAGCCAGAGAGAGACGTTGGATGTAATTGGATTTTGGAAGTTATCTTTTGAACCTTCAAAAACTTGAAAATCAAATTTTGCAAGAGAGAGAGTGTGTGTTCTTTTAGCAGCATCACAAAACACAATCCTTTTAGGAAAAAGCCACACTTGGTCCTCATCATTTCATCGTCTTTTCCATGAGATTGTGTCCAAAAACAACCTTAGAAGCGGTCCCTCCCTTATTAATTCCTTAAACCAACCTCACATTCCCCTGTTTCTTCTTTTTTTTTGTTCTTGTTCATCATGTCCAAAGCTATGTTAATGGGTCCTGCTGAATCTTATCTGGGTCGGTAGTGAAGTGAGTGGTGAGTGGTGACTACCCCATTTGCCTTTTTGGGACTAAAAGAAAAATCCTCCTTTTTAATTGCTTCCTGTTCTTGTGGGGTGTTGAAAAGTTTGTTCAAGATGGAACCTTTGTCTAAGAAGAGTGAGAAGAAAAAAGATAATGGAGCTAAGAAAGAGTCCCTTAGTAGCACTGATTCCATAGCAGCAGAGTCCGGAGAAACTAGCTTCAGTGGATCAAGCTCTTCTTCCTCTTCAGGTTCAAGTAGAATTAGTGAAGAAGAAGCAAAAATAAAAGGGTCTTCTTCTCCACCTCCCCCTCTTGGTTGGCCTATTCTGAAGGCTACAATCTCCAAGTGTACAAAATCTGATGAAAAAGAAAGTGAAGTTAAACCTCACTTGGACGACTCAAAATTTACCAGTATCGGTTCAAAAATGTCAGGTTAGTTTCTGGTTCACTTTATTTTGTTTTTTTAATTTCGTTCTCTTCTCACATATTATGATGAGGCTGTGTTTGGTTGATGTTTTGTTACTGCTACTAATCACTTGATTTCCTTTTAATTAATTAAAGCAGATGTTGAAATGATGAAGGAAAGGTTTGCAAAATTGTTGCTTGGTGAGGATATGTCAGGTTCTGGAAAAGGGGTTTGTACTGCTTTGGCCATCTCAAATGCGATTACTAATCTGTGTGGTATGTATGCTCTTGTTGTAATTACTAATTACTGCACTGGCAAATTGGTTCAAATTTCAAATTTTGGTTTTGAATTTGAATTGTATGATAATTTTATTCAATTTGGTATTTTTATGCAATTTGTAGCCACTGTGTTTGGACAATTGTGGAGACTAGAACCTCTGCCTTCAGAAAAGAAATCAATGTGGAGCAGAGAGATGGAATGGCTTGTTAGTGTTAGTGATCACATTGTTGAATTAATACCTTCTTGGCAAACATTTCCTGATGGAAGTAAACTCGAGGTAAAATTCGATGATTCAGTCATAAATGTTCAACCATGATTTGATTCAACATAAGGGATTATGATGTTTCTGTTTCTGTTTCTGATGTGATGCATTATGCAGGTAATGACTTGCAGGCCAAGGACAGATATTTTCATCAATCTTCCGGCTCTTAGGAAACTTGACAACATGCTTGTTGTGAGTATCAATTGAATCTTGTTCTTTCATTGGACATTAGTAAATGGAACCTATTGTTCTTATTAATGTGCATTTTACTTTGTTACAGGAAATTTTGGATGGATTCACTGATAGAGAGTTTTGGTATGTAGACCAAGGAATTGTAGCCCCAGATGCAGATGGATCAGCCTCTTTTCGCAAGACGATGCAGCGACAAGAAGAGAAGTGGTGGCTCCCTGTGCCTCGAGTGCCCCCTTCCGGTCTCAGCGACAGCTCAAGGAAGCAATTGAATCATTCGCGAGAATGTGCCAACCAGATTCTGAAAGCAGCAATGTCTATCAACAGCATTGCTTTGGCTGAGATGGAGGTTCCAGATTCATATTTGGAAATGCTTCCTAAGGTCTAATTGCTAAATTCTAACACCTTTTTTTTAGTTAAATGGTGTTTAATCTGTGAGATTGATGGCGTAATTAAATATCATTCCTTGTTTATCTACAAACTTTGCAAGTTTACTGATTGATTTTTCACTCTAACTGTGCTTTACCAAGCTGAAATGAAGTTAAGGAAGTAAGAACTATTCTGCATTTTGAGATGTTCTGATTAATATTCTGCCAAATTATGGTTTTATCTTGAATTTTGATTTGACAAAGTTACTTACTACTTTCAACATGCCATGTTTCTCAGAATGGAAGAACTTGCCTAGGGGATTTCGTTTACCGTTACATTACATCAGACCAATTCTCCCCTGAATGCCTGCTTGATTGCTTAGACCTCTCCTCTGAGCATGTTGCACTAGAGGTTGCTAACCGTGTGGAGGCCGCAATTTATGTGTGGCGCCGGAGAGCTCACTCCAGACCATCGCCTAATCCGAACCGGTCAACAACAAAGTCCTCCTGGGAGATGGTCAAGGACTTCATGGTTGATGGAGACAAGAGAGAACTGCTAGCAGAAAGAGCTGAAAACATTCTGAGTTCCTTGAAGCAGAGGTTCCCGGGCTTAACTCAAACTACTCTGGATACAAGCAAGATCCAATGCAACAAGGTCCATACATTTTTCTAATTACTCACTTAGGGATGGTTTAACATAAAGCATTACATTTTTTCGTTTGATCCGTGCAGCAGACCCACCTAACGAGACAAGACTTAGTGCTTATGTACATAATCATTCATATATCATTCATTTCTCCTAATTGCAATGTTTCATTTTGTACATTTCAGGATGTTGGAAAATCCATATTGGAGAGCTATTCAAGAGTCTTGGAGAGCATGGCATTCAACATTGTAGCGCGCATCGATGACTTGCTCTATGTCGATGACCTGACAAAACACTCAGATAGATTTCCATTGGTTCCTGCAGTTAATGTGGTGTCTCAGCAGAAGGTGGTCTCACGCCCTTCATTCTCTGTGTCTGTCTCAGGCACTCCTCACAAGCCTGCCTTTTCGCCCGCGCCGCTCATTAGTCCTGCAAGAGGGGAGAGAACTCCTTTCCTCCACAACAATAACAACATCGCCAAGGCCCCTCGCCGCGGCCTCGGCGTGAGGAGGGTGTTGTCAAATTATCTTGGAGTAGAGACAAAGGCAAAGACATGCAGCAATTCAACTGAGGTTAAATGTTCAAACCCAAGTAACAAAAAAAATGAAAAGACAGAAGTTCAGAAGGAATCATGCACCCAGAAAAACAAGACAAAATGACTAGTAGCAAGGTTGTCCATTATTATAGCAGTAATTTTTCATAGTACATGAGATGAGGCTCAGCTTACTTGGTGATGAACAGACTCTTGTAAACATTTATGTCCATCTTCTTCTCTTTTATAAGTTTGTATCATTTACAATATTTTATTAGTAGTTGAGAATTCAAATTCTTAGTTATTACAGCCTCATACTGAATTAGAAGCAGCTGGTATGCTTGTTATTGTATATTTAAATTTGCTGGAAATTCACTTTGGCATTAGAATGAAATAATGAATGGGGCAAAACAACAACTAAAATGGGGCATTCCGAGAATTGAACTCGGGACCTCTCGCACCCTAAGCGAGAATCATACCACTAGACCAAATGCCCACCTTTTCTTGAAATTGAGCAATTTTTATTAGGTTGAAGCAGGTCAACATTTTAAATTAATGTTTTTTAAATGTAAACATCAAAGTTTGTTGGAAGAAAAATTGTGGGGTTAGGTTATCCCAACGCGGTTTTGATCATCAAGTAATGTATCAGTTCATTGGAAACGAATTAACCTAATACATACCAAAAAAATTTGTTAGCTGGATAATTTGTCACTGCAGGAAAATGATATAATCTTTTTTATTATTTTAATATTCAGAATTTAATTTCGACTAATTTATCATTCTGGATTAACCTCAAATCCAAAATCTTACTTAAGAGATAACAAATTACTTATCACTTTGTGTCATTCGCAATTGATAAATGACATAATCTTTAAACACAATAAAATATAGTCACAAGTTTTACTTATTTAAATAAATTATTAAAATTATAATTTGGTGGATCAACATGAACTAATGCGTATCTTAGACAAATTTAATTTGCTACCAATAGTAGAGCTTAGCCTTTGAAACAAGTTTCTTTCCTCTCATTTTATTTTAATTATTTCTCCTTGTTCCTACCTTAGAGAAATTTTACTTAAAATATTAGAATAATTTTACTTAAAATCTAATAATAATACTACATCCATTCCAAATTACTTTTTTTTCAGTACATTTTTAATGTATCTATACAATAGTACCCAAAAATTTTTGCTAACGTAATTATTTTCTCTCTTTCTTCTCTCTTTTTTTTTTTTTTTCTTTTCTTTTATTTTCTTTTCTTGCTCTGAGGAGTTGGACTGACACATTCAGCAAGCTTTACTCTTCAGTAGAAGCTCCGATGACGCGTTTCCAACTCCACCGTCACCACTCCTCCACCACTCCACAAAGCCACCACTGATCACCGATCCGCCACCACCACTAGCATCACCGCCACCACCGTCACCGATCCACCACCACCACCACAATGTCGTCCTCCTTCACGAGCCTCCACATCACCGCCCTAGACGCCATCGTGAACGTAAACTCTCTCTTCACCCTCGCCGTCTTCGTCGGCCTCTCCTGGAACCCTAACGACCCAACCAACAACCTCAACACCGACCCTTCCTGCGCCCCAACCTCCGCAATCGCAGAGAATCTCGTCGCCTTCCACGTGTACTCCTTCAGCTCCTTCCTCTTCTCAAGCCTCGTCGCCCTCGCACTCAAACAAGCCATCCGAATCTCACGCTCCACCAACTTCAACTTCCACTACCCCCACGCCGTCGAGTACCTCGCCGTCCGCGTCAACCGCTCCGCCCTCCGCGCCGGGATGCTCGTCTCCGGCGCCGGCTCCGTCGCCGGATGCGCATTCCTCATGCTCGCGTTAGTCAACGTTGTTCAGATCAAGCTCGGCACACTCGCCTGTGGAAGCTCCCACTCCTACGCCGCCGTGGTGCCGCTCGTGATACTCGTTCCGATCGCGCTGCTTATATACGTATCCGTAGTTTTGTACGCTTTTACTCGCTAGGGTTTGTATACTGTACGTATTATGAATGTTCTTTATGTGATTCATGTGAAATTTTGCTTTGAATGTGACGTGACTAGTTTATGAGTCTTTGTTCTTTTGTATTATTTAGTTGAATGTGTTTGGGAGTGAGGCACAATTGAGGGAACCAATGGATGGGGATTTTTTAGGTTAAGGTATGTTTATGAGTTTGAATTTAGGAGGAAAATGTGCTAAACTCACTCACAGAACATAAATACCCTTGGGTGATGATAGAGTATAATAGAAGTGATTGGTGCTTGGAATTTGGAGAGTTGGGTTGGATTGAACCATGTGATGTTTTGGAGTGATGTTGAAACCTTGCCAATTTGTTGCCTCTTGTGACTTGTGATGAGCTTTTACTTTTTTAGTATGACTAGCATATTGGGGGGTTTTTGAAAGTTATTAAATTTAGATTTGGGTTATTTTCGTGTTCATTTGTGATTTTTGATTGTGAATTGTGAATTGTAGTTAATAAAGTAGGTATAATAATCTGAAATGGGAAGTGATGTTTTGATGGTATAACTCCTTGATAAGAATATTGGTCTGAAATTTGAAAGTAGGGGGTATCACTCATTGACCTGATGGTGAGATTGGTCAATACACAAGTATTGTATTTCTAACTTGTGAAGGAAATTTGTTGTTAGTTATGCATGAGAGTAAATGATAGGAGTGCAGGAATTATTGGCTGATTCATTCATCTTCCTTCTTGAAGTGTTAATTTCTTTCAGTAGATGATAGTTAATTGAAGAACAATTGGGTATGATTGATGTTACTTCCAGGTTTTCATGTCTTGACATCTTCCCTCCATGTTTTGTTGTATTACATTTTCCCTTGCTTCAGGATCTTCTAGAGGTTTCGATAACTTTGTTTAGCTTATCCACGTATGAACATAGGGATAGAGCAACTTTCTGCTTATCTCTTGATAGAGTTAATAATAACTTACATGGTGAAAACTAAAAAGAAGGACCTCTGTTTTGTGTGCTAACTGCTTATGTCTGTGAGCGTAGTGATGCAAGTAATAGGTGGTAGAGTGGTATCTTAAAAGCTCCTGTAGTTGGTCATAACATCTCAAAAGGATGCTTATTTGATCACAGAGAACAAGTTAAGTGGGGTACTTACTTTCTTTTGAGGCTAAAAGAGAAAGAAAGCTTCAATTAACAAGGATAAGGTTGCTAATTGTTGTTTGTAATTTGCTTAATGATGGTGTGAGGTTCTAATATAGATTAGTTGGTTATGGACTTATGGTCAAGTCCTAAGGGAAAATCCTAATGAAAACATAGTAGAGAGGACTAACCATGATAGGTTTATAGGTAGAAAATGCTAATCTATTCCCCTTGTGGTAGCTTCACAGCATCTTGTGGTCATCACATATAAGTACTGTCTCATTGCATCAGTTTCTGATAGGTTCTGCAGTCAATAGAGATATTAGGCAAGTACCCTACTTGCTTTTTTATTGTGTCATATTATTTAGCACTACCAACAATATTACTGGACTCAAGCAAAAAGTTGCATTAACCAGTTCCTAATTTTGAAATTATATCTAATCCTTTCCTGGATTACATGTTTAAAGGTTTGTGGTACACCATTGCAATTCATCCATTTACATCGTGTTTGTTAACATCTTACAGAACTCTTTGAAAGAGGTCAAATTGCGGATGAGATAAAATTATACTCGTGATTTCTCTCTATAAAATCTGTTCGTTTTGTGTACAGGTCAGAATTAGTGTTGCATTGTTTTGGCGGTTAGACATGATTAAGTAGTAAGAGAGCATTGCTGTATATCCAATGAAAAAATAGCCAAAATAGTCAATTATGTTATGTACAACAAAAATTATGTAATGTGTATAACATATATTACATATTGTATATAACATATATCATATATTATGCACAACAATATCACATATTGTAAAGAAAGATAATGTTATAATATGTAATATATGTTGTGCATAACATGTCATATATGGTGTGTCTAATATGTAATATACATTTTGCATATTACGTATTATATGTTGACTAATTTAGCTATCTTTTTTTTCCTTTTGGTCGTACAATAAAATCTAGCTTTCAACAGGTGAGCATCAGTGTTGCATTGCATGTTACAAACTTCATTTTTTTCGTTTTTGGTTGCCTACGGAACATTTCTCTTACTAAGGTTACAAACTTCATTTGATTAGTTGTTTTTGGGACATTGGAATCTTACAAGAGGTTTGGAGCGTGGGCTAAGATTGCCACACTACACAGAAGGCCCTTTTATGACCAAAATTCCAATACACAAAAGGCCCATTTGGAGCACTCACCTACTCTAGTGTTGTAGACTTTTACTGTTTTATTAGCTCAGAAATTCTTGACCAAAATAATTATATGCTCAGAAATTTGTAGATGTATTTTTTTTTTGTATATTCATTTATTAGGTAACTGAGAATTGAATTTAATTAGTTTAGTATGCTTGGGTCAGAAAGCACAAAAATACCCTTTGATTTACCAAATTAATAATAAAATAAAAATTAATCTGTGCTCCGAAAGAGTCATGAGTCAGAACGCCCCTTTGAAGAGCACTATCAATCTCCAAACCTTTTTGAGGATTTTTGAGAGGGATCTCATATTGTATCACCAACAAGATGGCTAAGGATTAGTTGCGCCTGATAAATTTGATTGTAAGGTTGTGCCCCTATTTTTATTTGCTAAATAACCCTCCTGTGCTTTTTTCTATAAAGGGCATAAATGGTTAAATTTTGCAAAGATATCCTGGGCTTTTATACCATTTTATTGGGTTTTAGGGTTCCTTATTCCATCAAGAATCCAAGCAGCAGCCATTATCAAGGATAGCGCAAGTGGCGATGCTAATTTTCTCTAACAGGACTTCAGTAGAATTAAGTGGTTCACTATTGTCTACTCATTAACTTCCCTGTATTTTTTCACCTCAATCAAGATGACTTCTAAAACTTGGTGATTAAATGTGAACCTTCCAAGATTCAATCCTACGAACAAGATGGTGTGTTTTCACTAAATTTACACTATTCTTGTTCCCAATATTTCCACTATTCGGTAAATTATGCTCTTTATTATCTTTGGAACTTAATTTAAGTCATTAAAATTGTTATTAGTTTTGAATTAGTGTGGATTGATTAATGTGTATTTTTATATGCAAAACAAATTTTATTCTGCATCATAAGAAGTCACACACCATACTGGTACCCATTGCCACCACTGTATCTACCTGTCTATTCTCCATTGTTGTCTCTCTCTTCCACCTCCATATCTTGTGTCTTGATATGTATAATTGCAAGAGTAGAAAATTTAAAAAACTTGAGTCAGTCAAATTCAGTTCATGGACCTTCTTCCCTTTTTCTCTTATTTTTATTCATAATGGATGATATCAGATTGAACACTCATTGAAATGAAAAAAATGGAGGCGAGAAAAATTGTGACCACGTTGCTCTAAAAAGAACAAACAGTAGCTACAATTCATTTTTTTTCAAATAAAGAAAAAAAGTGTAGAAGAAGAAATGAAAAAAATTATTTGCAAAAATAAAAATATTCGAAAACAGAGATTCAACCCCCAATAATATGTTTTCATGACCTAAACACCCCAATCCCCTTAAATTTGCAGTACACATTGAAACTTCTTCATGGAGTGGAAGGTAGATCAGTAAATCTGGACGAGAGTTTTGGTCGGAGGGCTAGCAGCGACGGCAAGAATAGTTTCCCGGTGACTAAGGATCTGTCGGAGCCTAATAAACTCACTGATGAGGATTACTGTTGAAGCGCCTGAAACTTCCATGACCAAATCAAATAAGGGGCACTACTAAAAATACAAAATAAAACAATGACTACTTAATAAAATGAGAAATAAAAGACACGTTTTAAAAAATGGGTGGTTGGATGAGAAGTGAAGGAAATCTAACGGTTTATATTTGACAATCACATAGAGGCGCAAGATTAACTACAAACCTATAAGGCGCAAGTAATCCTTAGCCCAACAAGATCCTCATGAATCATGATTAATGTGATTTGAGAGGGATTGAAATTAAACTCACAGCGAATTAACAAGAGTTATTTTACTAAACTTATTGTACTTTACACTCACAGCGAACTGAAATTAAACTTTTCTTTTTACAGTTTTGTTTTACTCTTGGGATTATTAAGACCCGAAGAGTATTCATTCATTCAATAGAAAATTTACATTCAGTTTCAGAAACCCTATTTCTCTTTTCTTTCAAAGTTGTGCAGCGCTTTTCATCTTCTTTCTTTACTTTTTTGTAACCCTAGATCTTGATATTTTCCTTACAATAATATTATTCATATACTAGTTATCTCTATTTTTAATTAGTTATCGTATTTATTCTTTCTCTATAGCGTTATTCTAGAATCAACCATAATTAAAATCAATATATGCACACAATTGAGTTTATGTTTATAATTATGATTATTGAAAATCATCCTTTGGACCTTCATTGTAAACAACTCATATGATTGGAATACATAGAAGACTCCATTAAATGATTGTTTGACAATATGGATTTTATTTCATTTTTTTGTCTTTGTTTTTCACCATTCATTTAAAAGAAATATTTTTTTAAACTCATGATCCAAAATAACTTTTTATTGTTTAAAACTAGTTTAAAATATTAATTTCATTAAAGTAGTAATTTATTTTATTTTATTAAAATAAATAATTTTATTTCAAGATCATTCATGAATAAAATTAAGATCACTAAAAATCAATTTCAAAGAAAATACATACATAATCAAATAGTTTTGGGTCGACTTTAAAAGTGAGCTTTTAGACTGTATGATTATGAAGTAAAGCCCAATATTAGTATTTTAAATGTACATCATACCAAAAAAAAAGCACACTTTGTATAAAATTTCAGTATTTCCCGCCCTTAGAAAAATTAGATATGGTCTAATAACAAACACAACGGAATTTCCCTCTAATTAATTTCAGCCCCGCTCTAATTTTTGTTCTAGCTAGCATGTATATATATGGCCACTCAATAGCTTCAAGTAATTGGAATCAAAATAGTCATATATTAATTCCTAACTGCAAGCATATGCCATTGATCATACGAATTAAAATCACCCATAGGATCAACATTTAATTTAACTTACTTATTTCCTACTTCTCTTCCCATCTCAAAATTATCATCATGTTTAGTATTTTTTTCATTGTTACTCTCCTTCTAGCCACACAACTCTCTCTTGTTCACCCTAGAATCCTTAGATCAACCAACTTTCAGTCTCATTTGGACGATGATGAATCCATTCAAAAGAGTGATGATAGAGGTGTTTTAGTTTCAGAGGCTAGAAGGTACCTTCATACATTTGGATACCTAGAACAACTAGAAGAAGAAGACATTACCAACAACAACAAGATCGTGAATGGTAATGATGATGAATCCAACCTCTTCAAAGTTACATCAAAATATGTATTCTTTCAAGGAATCCCTCAATGGCCTCGTTCCAAGACAAACCTCACATACACCTTCGACCCAGGTATAGTACTCATCAATGTTAATTAATCTTTAGAAGTATATATTTTTCAGTTTATTCATTCAAAATATTGAATACAAAAAAAAATACTTATGGGGTTTATGATGATTTAGGGTTTAGTATTTAGAATTTTAGTTTTTTCAATTTTAAATTGAAATTTTTTCTAATTTGAAAAAGTCATTGAAGGGAGTTTTAGGCTGATATTTTAAACAACTTTTTGAATTTCGTTTTAAATATTTAAGGTTTAAATTTGATAGTTAAGCTACATGGTGGTTAAAAAATATATATATCTTTACATTGCTAAATGAACAATATAAAACCAGCCCAACCAGTTAATAAATGAGATTTTGGGCCATAATTACTCAGTCCATTACAATCTCAATGATTATTTGGGCCAAAACCAAAGCCAAAATAGACCCATTGGCTGTATGAGCTGGTTTTTCATTGTCTACTTAGCATTATTGAATTCAAAATTACTTGTCTTGTTTGAATAGTATTAATTAATTAATGAGCATGGCTAGAGGCACAACAAAAAAACCAGCCAAAACAGCCAACAAATAGGAATTTGAGCCACAATCACCCAGCCCATTAAGAATATACTCATGATTAAAAGTGCTATTTGGGCCATAAAGTGTTAAATGAGCTTTGTTTGCTGTGTTGGCTGATTTTTTATGTGCCCCAAGCATTTGTGTTAATTAATTAATGTTATGCTATGGTTTAATATATTGATTATTGGATCAGATTCAAAGGATTTACCACACGAAGTTGTAAGGGACGCGTTCAAAATTGCATTTGAGCAATGGTCAAAGGCGTCACATTTCTCATTCGAGGAGGTCCCAAAAGGAACAACGAGTCCTGACATCGTGATTGGCTTCTACAGCGGAAACCACGGTGATTCTACACCGTTCAGTAAGTTTGGTCCAGTTTTGGCGCATGCTTTTGCGCCACCCGATGGAAGGTTGCACGTTAATTCCGATAAGCCTTGGAGCACACAAGTACCGATCCAAAGAGATTTCTATGACTTGGTTTGGGTTGCAATGCATGAAATTGGACACATCCTTGGACTTGGTCACAGCACCCATCGTGATTCTATTATGTATGCCTTTGTGCATCATGGATCCAACAGAAGGGTCCTTAGTGCTGATGACGTTCGTGGCATTAGGGGCTTGTATTCTGACCCTGTTAGAGTGGACTCACATGCCGTGGCACTACGGTGGGACTATCATCATCATCTTCTCATCGTTTTAATTCTTTGCTCGTTGGTCGTGTTTATGTTGTTTAATACAAGATTGGAGCTCTTTGACTAGGGTTGGTTGGTATTAGGATAAGCCTTTTATTTGTATTTCTGTATATTATTCATAATGTATGTATGGTATGTATATAAATATCCAGAGGAAATAGAATCTTTGCCTATTCTTTTTTTACTTCGTTGTTTATGATTATTATAGCCTATGCTCTGAATATTGCTTGCTGCATTTGCTCATTACTCTCACGGGTTTAGTACTCTTGTTTCTTGATAAGATAGTTATTTTCTAGGCTAGAGGATTTTTAAAGATGATGAACCTATTTGAGTGCAAATGTGTGTGAGCAATATTTTGAGAAATAACATGTATACAATGAAAATTGACAATAATTATATTACAAATACTTGAAGAACAATAAAAAATCAGTAATTAACAAAGTACATTTAATATTTTATGACCCAAATAACATTTTAATCATGAATATATTTTTAATGGGCTGAGTGATTGTGGTTCAAATCTCTATTTGTTGGGTGTTTTGGCTAGATTATTATTATAAGGATTAGTTATATTTTTTACATAAATACTTGGGAAACAACATTTTTCTAACCAAAATAGTCAACAAAAGCCCATTTTAACATTTTTGGCCCAAATAACATTATTAACCATGTGTATTTTTTAATTAGGCTGAGTGATTTAGACCCAATTTCCTATTATTGACTGTTTTAGCTGATTTTTTGTTGTACCTTTAACATGCTCTATATTTTTTATCATGAGATTCACTATTTATGGTTTCACATGATTATATATGGATAAAAAGGTTTCTTTCATTGTGGTTGATGTTCAGTACATTCCAATTCCACACAAACAACTAATTCAAATTTACAAAAAGGAGCACATAATTAAACAATAATAGTTGTTGTACAACAGAAATACGATCAACTATTATCTAACGTGTGCTATACATAAGACGTAATATGTGTGATATGTATTACTGATTAAATCGAAGAACAATTGAGTATGGCAGCGGCAAGATACTAAGATCCAGCATTTCGCGTCTTGCTTGACGTCTACACTCCAAGTTTTGTTTTACCTTTTACTTTTTATTTTTCAGTTGCTTGCTATAGGATCTTCTTGTAGTATGAATGTTCTAACAGCTTAGTTACGTAATTAACAGTTTCCTTTAATTTCAAGCTATTATGAAATTATATATATATGTTGACTGCATTGAATCACGGTTGAGACTTTTATTCTTTACCACCAACTTGCCTTCACTCTATATAATATTAGTGATCAACCTCAAACAGATGGAAAACTATTAATTACTAATTATTAACAATAATGTTAGATGAATAATAATGAAAAACCAGTCAATATAAACAATAGACTCATTTTGGCTTTAGTTTGAGCCGAAATAATCATTGAAATTGTAATTGATTTGAGTAATTGTGACCCAAAATCTTATTTATTAACTAGTTTGACTGATTTTTTATTGTGCATTTAGCATCATTCATTATTAATTCATCTCATTGGTAAAATATACTGCTAATATAAAATTTCTGTAATTGATCTATTACAAAAATACCAAAATTGTATCTGTACTTCATATGGTTACCCTATCAAATTTATATATATTAGTGTCATGTTAGTCACCTCATACACATCAAGTCGTATTTTATTATTTTTATTTAATGTTTGCTCATCAAATCGTATTTTTATTATTTTTATTTAATTTCAATATATTTTAATAATTATATAAATTAAAATTAAATAAATAATTATTGGTATGAAATATAAGAAAATAAGTATTTTTTGTTATTTATTTTATTATTTTTAATTTTTTGTATTCATTTTTAAAAATATAACTACTTTAATAAATTTGAACATCAAAAAGTAATTATTTATTGAGGTATGATATTTGTACATATTTTTTTGTATGTACAATAAATATACATGTAAATCTAAGGGTGGAGAATAAAAGTTGAAGTGTTTGAGTGATGTCACATCAAAATTCAATGATAATAAAGTGAATGGAGAGTATATGTAAGAGAAAATGTATGTAGGGATATCATTATTGTTATTTTGAAGTATAATTATCTTTATATAATATTATAAATATAAGAGAACCCTTAAAAAAGTTGACCATTCTTTCCTTCTTTTTTTCTAATTTTCTTCTTCTTTAGGATTAACTCAAGAAACATATATATATATATATATATATATATATATATATATATATATATTATATGTACTATGAAAAAACACAGTAAAAATAATTAATATGTTATACATAATAAGCATTATACAATGTGTATAATTATATTACATGTTGCACACCACATATATCACATATGCATAACGATATCACATATGAAAAAAAGATGATGTTACAATATATGATATATGTTATGCATAATATGTCATATGTGATGTGAATAATATATAATAAATATTGTAATATTACATATTATTATACAATTTATTGATTATTTTAACTAATATTTTATTATTCACACCTATTTTCCCCAACTCAAGCCGTGTTCTCATATTCCTTTCCCGAATAACCAAGTACCAACTAGGCTGGTCGGTGCTCTTGATCCAAATATCACGAGACAATGTCTTTCTCCAAAATACTAATAGATAGAAATGTACGAATGATTTTATGCTCTAACATACTTCTTGGTGTGGATGTTGCTTTCAAACTTAAGTATGAATTTTCTTCATAATTATGCGGATAATAAGGGTTGAATTAATACCTAACATACGAATATACAAATAAGTATAGAAACATAAAAATAGAGTACCACAATTGGATTAGTATATAAGAAAGTGATTATTGTTTCATTCTAATCAATTTTGTAACCTATTGTTCTACCATTTTAGAAGTATAGAAATTACATACACAAATATTCTATTTCAAGATACAGATTTTTTTGTCATCACCAAACGTATTCTTTTCATATTTTTTATCCCAATATATATAACCAAATGTAGCCTTAATCATGCTGATAAACTATACCATTTCATAAAATCACCTTTCAAATTCAAAGTATGTGTTTAGTAAAGAGATAAAGAATACATTTTTCATAAATGAATTATATATATATATATATATATATATAAGTGTAATCTTTTGAAGTTAAGTGTGATATATATTATTTTTGTTTATTATGCATATAACAAGAGTTGAATCCCTAATTTCTTAGTAATGGTGACTACTATATCATTTCAAAAAATTATCCCTTTTTAGGATATATATATATATATATATATATATATATATATATATATATATATATATATATATGAAAATTTTGTACAAACTTTTACTCCTATATATTAGATTTTCATGGATAAAATTTAGGAAAATATTGTGTGAACTATAAAAATTATCCAATAGTCAATTAATTAACTGTGTGTATATATATATATTATACATATTAATAATTATAAATTACATATATTAAAACTACAAATTATATATACATTCTAAATATCACAAATTATACGTACAAAGTGTGTATAAGTGACTTCATTAGTGATAGATATGAACTATCTATTCACATATTACACATAATAAATATCATAAATTAAATTACACCTACAAAGTGTATAATTTTACTACCCTTCAAAACATTAAGATTTATTAAAAATAAAAATATATATTATACTAGAACTCTTAGCTGAATTGATATAAATATTTATGAGATGGATTTTTTTTTTATTTTTTATTTCTGAATAGCAAAACCCTTGTACTAATAAAAAGAATGTTTAAAAGTCAAAGTCCGTCGGCAGTTACAGCTAGTCCATTATTTCCCAAAATACTAAAGAAATAATTATTAAGTTCTAAATCACATGTTTTGGAACATGGTTTGGCCGAGTTTTCAGTGTAGGATCTTCTTACTTTCCGCCAATTAATGGCTATATATAGTCCTTAATTAATTAAAACTCAGCACCAACCAGTATACACACACTATACTATAGCGATCACAGTATTATTATTACCATGATGATGATGAAGAAGAACAAGCCCATAATATTGTTGGTGCTTCTTCTTCTATTTGTTATGACTTTGGCTGTTGCGGAGCAACATGGTCCATGCGGGAAGTACAGCGTAGAAAGAATGCTGACGCATAAGCTGCGGCACTGCGTGAAAGCGGCGTTTGACGTGAACGCGCCGGTGTCGCCACAATGCTGCAAAGAAGGGGCAAAGGTATCCATGACTTGCCTCCAAGCTATCCTCTCTTCTGACATATTCAAGAGATTTGGTGTCGATCCAAACGTTGCTCTCTCCATTCGCTCTCGCTGCATTCACTCCAACACAACTCTACTGCCACATGCTTAATTAGCACAACCTTAATTTGATGTCGGAAAAATGTTATTTGAATTATTATTTTTTCAGTCTTCTTCTTGATAATATCTAATTTAGTATGGATTGATGCGTAAATCCTATTTAATAAATATAATCCACAATTTATCTATTCGACTAAGAGTATTGCTATTCAATATAATATCAGTTAAAACAATCTAAACATATTGTGCACAACATATATAATATAGAGCATTGCTAGAGGTATAAGTGTATAATAAAAAACCAGCCAAAACAGGTACTCCCTCCGTTTTTTTTAATTGTTCAATTTAGAGATGCGTGTGTTTTTTTTTAATTGTCCATTTTAAATTTTGAGACAAAATTTATTATTTTCTCCCCCTTTTACCCCTATTTAATACTACTCACTAATCTTTTTTACTCTTTTACCAAGTAAAGTAATAAAGGGTAATTTAGTAAAGTAGATGTACGTTTTGTTAATTTTTATACAACACCAATCATTTCCTAAATACCCGCGCGCATTTAAAACTGAACAATTAAAAAAAAACGGAGGGAGTAATAAATAGGAATTTTGGTCACAATAATCACTCAGTCCATTAAAAATATACTCATGATTAAAATGTTATTTGAGTCATAAAATGTTAAATGGACTTTGTTGGCTGTTTTGACTGAAAAAATGTTGTTCTCCAAGCATTTGTGTATAATATAATATATACAATGTATATCACATGTTGTGCACAACACATATCATATTTTGCAAAGAAATATAATGTTGCAATATGTGATATATGATGTTTATAATATATGATGTACATTGTGCATATTATATTATATATATTATGCACAATATGTTGACTGTTTTCATTTAATTTTTTTTTTTTATATACACCAAGTATTTACCTTTAGATGAAATATTAATACATAGTAAAAATAAATAAATCTCATGCAACTTTTATTAATGTCAAAGTTTGACTACAATTTGTTGAATGTGCATTGTATGAAATCAATAAACTTCAATATACATGTACATCAAGTACACATTCATCAACCATCCATCAAGCATTATGTGATTTGTGGTTCACCATTTAAAATAAAAACTCAAATCCAACACATATCTCTCACTCTTTAATGGTAATAATCTCTAATAGATACTTGATGGATGAGATGTTGATACACGTCAATCATTTCCGAATAAACTTGAACTTATTACAGCGTTACAGCGTCCATCAAGCTTATATATGTTACTTTCGTTAGTAATGAACTTTCAGTTAATCAATATGTTCAAATTCATGTTAAAATAGAGATGCTATTAATGATGATAAAAGGTGATATAATGTATGAGAGAGTACATTTTTATATAGAATAGTGAGTTAAGAGATGAATATATATAAAATGAGGTGTGAGCATACACATAGAAATAGTAATTTTTGGTGTACAACATAAATATATCCAATATGTATACTGTATTTTATACGTAATGATGATTATTAGTTGTAGTGGATGATATTTAGTATTCTTTCATAAAGAGTTCAATTGAATGGATTTAATTGATAAATAATGAAGATAAGTTTTTAAATTATATATAAATAATTAAAATAGAAGAGGATCAAATTCATTTATCGATTCTTCCAAATACTAAAATCAAATAATAAGAAGGATGAAGAGAAATAAAGGCAATACATGCATTTGGAGTTGATGTTACTCTAAGGCCAAGCAAGTCGAGTTTTATTTATTTTATTAGAATGTATATTACAATTGAACATACATATCAGCTGCTATAGCAAGCTCAAATTATTCACTTATTAACAAAATAACACATATCACAACTATCGCCCAAACTTTGACGATATGTCATAACTTCAGGCACCATGGGTCGACGTTCTCAGCCTTCGAGGAATCTATAGAATGAAGCTGCAAAAAGATCATGACAAAAAGAGTGAACTCACTGACAACACTTAATCTCAATAAACTAAATCTCAATTACAATAATATCCTCAAATACTGATTTATCCAAATTAAAGAAAACATATAATGTTATGTTGCTACCTAAATGAATATCATCTTTTGATGTGATGAGTCGCACATATCTCAATATTAAATGTTGATATAACAATAAAGGATACAAATAACACAATATATACGTACTTGTGGATTTAAGGATTAGCGGTTTTGGGAGGATCATAGTAGATGTGGTGATGATGGCAACGTGCGGGGATGGTAATGGCGATGTGTGGGTTCACACCAACATGCTTGAAGGCATCGGAACAGAACACCGCATAGAGGCAAGGGATTGACACATCTTTCAGATCATCGCAGCACTGCCGCGACACCGGAGCGTAGAAGTCTCTCGCCGCCTTCTCGCAGTGCCGCAGCTTTGCCGTGAGCACCCTCTCCAAGCTGTACTTCCCACATGGTCCATTCCTGTCGCTTGCATGGTCGTATTCACCAGCATATGCAACAGAGACCAAAAGTAGAAGCACTAACCCAATGATGGACTTGTTCATCTTGCTAATTGAATACTATAAACTTATATTGAAGCTATATATGTATGTGTATGTAATTGTGTGATGAATATTGCTTGGTCTTAAGGGCTATATATATAGCCATGAATTAGGGTGAAGTGATTAATTAACAAGAAGCAACGGTATTCAAGAGTTAAGGAAACAGCGTTCTAAAGCTTGTAGTATATAGATAATACAAAGGGGTTATATAGCTGAAACTGCACGCGGATTCTTACTAATTTTTCAGCCAGGAATTGTACGGACGTACCTACTCTCTTCCATAGTAGTGTTCTAGTTGATATTGGCTATTTCTATTATGAGAAGGAAAATAATAATTAAGAACGGAGCAGTTACCAGAAAAGAAAAAGAAAAAGAAAATCCGTAATGGATTCTATTCTACAACAAACAAGAATTCTTGACGTACAACAAAAATACGTCTAACAAGTATTCAATGTGTCTATTACATAACACAAGTATAACAAATATTTTACTTTCAAATTTTGATATTTTGGATCATGTTGATCATGATAAAGAGCTAGCGTTGTTAAACATATTAAGAAATAGAGAATAAAATAAAAAAAAAATGTAAATGGAAATTCCATAAGATTTAAGAATAATATGATTAATATTTATATATTTATTGATACCCAATAGAAAAAAAAAACTATATATTTTCAATATACTTAAAGACCATTTCTATATGTATATAATAAAAAAATCAATTAAAATTAAAACAGTCAATATGTAATGCACAACATATATAATATAATATACACAATAATAATGTATATCACACGTTATGTACAATATATAAAGAAAGATAATATTGTAATATATAATATATGTTATGAATATCATGTAATATATGATATGAACAAGATATGATATACATTGTGCATATTATATTATATATATTATGCACAATCTATTTTCTTTTCTTATATACCAAATATTAACCTCAAGCTAATCATCAAATCACACTCATTGGTTGTACAACTAGTACATCTACCATGGATAAAAAAAAAAACCTAGCTAAATTATGAGACAAAATGGTGAAATATCTTTTCTCAATGATTAGAGGATATGATATACAACTTGCATTGCGAATGAGATTTTTCAATCATGAATGTCGTAGTTTCCATCTTGTACCAATTGATCATAGTTAAAATAAAATTCAAACTAATGTTAATTGAGCTTGACTTGATATACATCATTAATACACATCCTTCATATATCTATAGTATGAAAGACTGACGTGACATGGAACTTGATGCGTGCATATTGTTTATGTGGAAATCATTTTTGCATATTTAGTGAGTGCATTTTTGTATAATTTATATGTGTTATTGATATGTTTGATATGTGTATACGTTTGTTGTGTGTACAATATGATAAGTTTGGTATGTGCATTTTTTGTATGTTTAATGTATGTAATTAGATCATTTAAGTAAAAAATTTAAAATTATTATTTTTCATTCTAATCCATAAGTTTTTTAACGTAACCCAACATTTTTTCTTTTTTCCTATTTAATTTGATTTTATTATATATTTTTTAATACATTCCCTTTTTGTGATATTAAATATATACTTCAAAATTAAAAGAAAAAAATAATTTAGAATATTAACAATAAGTTATCTCTTTAATTTGATTCAAAAAAATATAGTTTTGCACACACCAAACATAAAGAAATGATCACACAAAATATACACAATTGCACACACCAAATATTCTTAATTGCACACACCAAAACATACGGTGTATACACACCAAATATTCATAATTGTACACACTAAAATATACAAAAATATACACACTAAAACTGCATAAGTGCGTAATAAACTATGTTTCCACATTAAAAGTATGCTTATTGATTTCCGTGACACGTAATTGTTTTACGGGATAAATTACACTTACCTCTCCTGAAGTTTAGTGAAATTATACTTGACTCCCCTCTATTTTCAAAACATTACACACATACCCCATGAACTTTTAAAAATTACACCGACCTCCCCCGATAATAATTAATTGTTAGTAAAACTAATAGTTCTTATGATATATGAAAGATACATGATATTTTAACAACATATATATTTATAAATAATATACACTCTTTTGAAGCTAAAATAAGCAAATGACCGTGTAATGATCTGAGTAATAAAACTAAGTATTAAAAAAATAAGAGAAATATGTTTTAATATACATAATGAGATATTCAATCATTTTGACTTCATAGAGGTGTCTATTATTACAAATATGTCGTTAAAAATTATGTATCATTCATATATCATAAGAATTATTAGTTTGATTAATATTTAATCATTGTCAAGGGATGCCCGTGTAATTTTTATAAGTTCAGGAGGTCTGTGTGTAATGGTTTGAAAATAGAGGGGAGTCGAGTATAATTTTGTCAAACCTCAGGGAAGGTAAGTGTAATTTACCTTTTTTTATATGAAGAATGTACGGAGAATGATAGGGGATTTATTCGGTACCCAATATTTTTGTTGGGTACCGGTACCCAATTGTCTGTTTATATGCTAAAATAAATATATTTTGGTACCAACAGAGCACGGTGGTCGCGGTTGCAGCCTCCCTAGATGTGTCTCATTATTCTCAATCGCTCATCTTCTTCATCTCTCTCGCATAATGCGCTCTCTCTAGCGACAAGTTATGGATTGAGTTTTTTTTTCTTAAATTGATAAAATTAGAGAGTATTAATATAAATTAAATTAATTTTTTAATATTACTAACCTAATATGTTATCAGTTATATATATAAATTAAAAAATTTTAAGATAATTTTATATATAAACCATGATAAATATATGTATTAGGTATCAGTACCCTATATTTTTTTGGGTACCGAATCAAAATCTAGAATGATATTAGCGATGTGTACACAATTTTATTAATGTTAATTGGTAAGGAATAAATTAAAGTCTAAACCCGTAAACCGTGATATAATCCGGTCAACGTAATTCATAATTGCTTGTGGGTATTATCACATGTAAAGCGGGGTAAGAGGCGACTCGCATGGAGGGGGACATAGTTTATTTTCTTTAAGGAAAATTATTAACATAAATTTTAAATATTGATTTTTATCTTTCACACATGACGATAAATAACTAGTTGAAAATAAAAGGGAATATGATTTAGGGGGCAATTATTTCTTTCACATATTGAATATGATCGTACCAATGAACTTGTGCGAGATCTTTTCTAGATTTGAGTCCATAAGCAATACCGTCTTCAAGAGAAAACTAAACTAAACAAACATATAACGCATCATTATATTGCAATTTGTTAGAGTAAGATTTTAGAGATAGAGAGAAGATAGAAAATTCCAATTAAGGCTCAAGGGAGGGAGAAGAGAGAATTTCAAGAGTCAAAGAGGGAAAATGACATTTTAATATTCATAATGAATACCAATAATAAATACTAATTCACCTATTTATACTATTTTATTAACTAAGATTATTACTTTTTTAATTGGACCTATGATCCAAATTATACTTATTACATAACCTTCCCCTTAAAGACAACCTTACCCTCAAAGTTGTGGGAAAAAATAATTTACAAATCCTAACTACGTTAATAAAAAAAAGTAACAATGAATTCTAAAATAATATTTTCTATTTTAATTCTACTGTCATGTTTAATAAAAATTTAAAAATTATTAGGATCCCATATAAAATTACATTCTATTTTTAGTTTTTTTTTCTAGATTGGACTGGGCCCAATAACCATAACCAAGAGTCCAATACTGAGAGGTGCTCCAAATTAAAGTTGCCCTCATTCTTAGCTCATTCAATTCTCATTCCGATCCAATTGCCAGCACCTCATCTCTTTTGTTGGGAACCAAAGTTCAACAACAATTATCATTGTTATCCTGCCAATTGGCACAAATGGTGGAGATCATGGTTTGAAAAGCATAGCCTCCCAAGGGATGCAAGTTTGAATCCCCTCCATCCAAAATTCTCAATTGGTGGGCAGGAGATCCCCTACCGCTCAGGGGCAACGTCAATGAGTCATCTGAGTGGCCTTGACTGGCCCAGTTTAGAGAGGTGAATATGTCTGGCATGGGTCAAGACCCATAAGTCCCTATCACCCTATCTGACTGGATCCCTGGATCGGGGCACTGGCGCCCTGCCCGCTGATAATGGGGTGCCTCCCCTTACCGGCAAATTGTTTACAAAAAAAAAAAAATGATCATTGTTATCCATCCCGCAACGACTTCGACAGCTAATATATATTACATAAAGATGATATAAAAAAATAATTATTTTTGGGTATATCCATACTAATAAAATATTTTTATTTAAGAAAAAATAACTCAACTCATCACTAAATACATTCACTCGCTCTAGCTAACACCTTCACTCTCCATTAAAAAAAAATGTTTTTGTTTATAAAAATTTGCTAAAATAGTAGTTAGTTATTTTTTTCTCTAAGAATGCAATTAAAAATAGAGTTTAATTTTTATCCACTGACAGTGTATCATTTTTTTATACAGTCATTTAATTATGTGGTGTCACGTCAGTTATGATTGTATTTTTTTTTCTCACTATCTGAAAAGTCACACAAACAAAGTATTTTGATTGGATGACAGTGTAAAATACTTTTATACTGCCAGTGCATCAAAATTAAACTCATAAAGATACCCCTAATTTTCTTTTCTTAACTTCTCTAACAAGTAAGTGTCGAGTATTTTTTAAAGAATATAAATGATAAATTTTAATAAAATTTTAAATACAGTGGTAGATCTTCTTGTATTAAAACATAAAATTTTATCATTCTAGGGGCGGACCTAGACAATACTATTAGTGGGGGCGAATTTTTTATACGGGAAAAATTAGTCTCTTAATATTTAATAAAATTTGTTTGTTTCATTTACATTTTAATTAGCAAGTAATTTTAAATTATTTATAAAATTATTAAGGGTCATTTAGTCCTATAAACCTTTACAAAATAGCAATGAAAGAATTTTTTTAATTAGATATAAAATACTATATTATAATATATTTTTAAGACATTAATTAATTTTTATCTATCCATAATGTAATTAAAACCAATTTTGCAAGTGTCTAATTAAGTATTGTCATATTAACATAGGTAGTTGAGTATATTTATTACCTAAAAGTAATCAAAATGAAATGATTTAATTGGATAATTATGTAAAAAAAATTTATGATTCAAAGAATTAAATTTTTATTTTTATTTTTTTGTCATACAATAATCAAACTATAGAATAATAATAAGATAAAAAGAATCAAACAATATAATAGTAATAATAATAATAATAAGAGTGAACGATAAAATTAGCTTATGAAAATATTGAATTTATCTAATTTTATCTACTTCTAGTATATAAAATAAATAGACAAAGAAAAAAATAGAGGGGGCCAAATATATATATAAAATATTTTTTATAAAGATTTTAAAAAAATTAGTGGGGCCATTGCCCCCTTAGCTATAGAAAGGTTCCGCCCCTGTATCATTCTAATATAGTTACTTTCACTTTTACTATTGTAATAAATGTCCTAAAAGACCCTCGATAGCAAAACTCTAATTATTTATATAGATTCTCACTTACCTCTCATAATAATTATTGGATAAATAAAATAAAATGACATTTTTGTACATATTAATTAATTTTTATTGACAATATTCAATATTTTTGGAAGCCATTGATCTTGGCAAGGGAACTACTAGGAAGGTAATTAAGAACCGGGTGGTGCTTCCTGATTAAGATTTCCAGGGTGCAGCTAGCTTCTTCTTCATCAGCCACCTAATCATCATAATCTTTTTTATACTGACTAGGAGAGAAAAGTAATAACCTGCGGGCAGTTACGTACAAATCCACTCCCTAAATTAAGGAAAAATATATGGATTCTAAACCAGAGGCAAACCTTATCGATCGAACAAGGTTTGCCAAACTATGCAAATTTAATTTGAACATCATTTCTTTAATTCTCTAGCGCCTCTATATATATAGAGCTCAACACACAGCAACATTCATCAGTTACAATCCCTAGCTTGAACATAATTATAGGAATACACTACACTACACAATACACATACAGATCCATTTTTATTAACAACAGTAAATTAATTAATTAGCAAGATGAACAAGTCCATTATTAGCTTCGTGCTTCTACTTGTGGTCTCTGTTGCTTTGGCTGGTCAATACGATCATGCAAGTGACAGAAATGGACCGTGCGGTAAATACAGCACGGAGAGGATGCTGACGGCAAAGCTGAGGCACTGCGAGAAGGCGGCGAGAGACTTGTACGCTCCGGTGTCCCGGCAGTGCTGCGATGATCTCAAAGATGTCTCAATCCCCTGTCTCTACGCTGTGTTCTGTTCCGATGCCTTCAAGCATGTTGGTGTGAACCCACATATTGCCATTACCATCCCCGCACGTTGCCATCACACTTATCCTTAAGGTATAAAATTCATTGCTCAAGTAGAATCTTTATATATACAAGTACCAATTCTATATGCTAATAATTACTCTTGTTGTAATCTCTTTGCAGCTTATATATACGCACATCTTAAAGGCTGAGAACGTGAGCTATATATATATAGCACCTGGAGCTATGACAAATCGTCAAAGTTAGAGCCACGGTGTGATATAATGATGTATTGTTACGTTGTATTTGCTAATAATTTGAGATTGCTATATATAGCAGCTCATATGTATGTTCATTTGTAATAAACTTTCCAGTAAATAAAGTTCGGCTCTTAGCCTTTTCAGTAATATTAAGAAGGGTGGTGATGGTAAATGCAGAAAATGAGAAATCAGTTAAATCAGTTAAAAATAAGATTTTTGGTCACAATTGTTTAATCTATTACTATTTCAATGATTATTTGGACAAAAAACAAAGTCAAAATAGATCACTATATTGACTGGTTTATTATTCTACACCGAACATTATTGTATTAAGAATAATGTGTTGGCGGCGTTAGTCTTCACTTTTCATTCATATTTTACAACTAGCTAATTGGAAGAATAAATAGATAGAAAATTATGGTATCTAGCTTCAAAATAAAGAAAAACTCAATAAAAGTAATAGTGAAATTTCATTGAATGAGAAAAATAATAATAAACTAATTGTCATTGAAACAAATAAGATTGAAATTTGACAATCAGTAAGAGTAACTAATTGTCAAATTTCAATGACTAATACGAATCCTAATCATAACCTTCAACACCCCGCAGGAATATGTGAGAATTTGAGCATGTCTTAGTTTAAGAAGGAAGTAAAATACATCAATCAAATAAATATAATTAAATATGAGAAATACAATCAACATAAAAAAAACTATAATTGATCGTGAGATATCTTAGGAGTCGTCTCATCGGAAAGAATATCGGTAAAAGAACGCTCTGAAATGGGCTCAATGATTCCAAATATGAAATGTTTCAACTCGGGGTCGAGCAACGACAATGATTCATAGTTCAAGAAGTCTTCGACCTTCTTTTGAGTCTTTTCAATCTATCACTCGACATCTCCACACATCTCGTTGCAAAGAGAAATTTTATGAAATATTTTATCATATTTTTTTATGGCAGTAGCTTACAAAGCTTAATTAAGGATATTCTAAGACAATATGATATTTTTTTTAACTACCCTAAATAAACAGACAGAAGCTAGAAGAAAGAATATATGAGTTTTCAGAATTAATTTGTCTTCAATCTTGAACAAAGAAGAAACAACAACTATAAGCATGAAATTCTGTTGAAATAAAAGTAAAGGTAGAGACATATTATTTTATTTCTTTATTCATTCAGCGGAGTACTAAGAAATCTTCTGTTGAATATGTTGACTACATTAAATCACGGAAGAGACATATTCTTTTATTTCTTTTATTCATTCATAAAGTCGTATAGCTAGCCTCATAGTTATGAAACTCGCCTCATCCGGGTGGTTTGACTGCTAACTCGGTGACCCAATTGTGAAATTGAGCCAAGTTTTTATTTAGATTGGTTATGTGTTAAATTCGGTGCAACCCCATTTAACTAGATCGGTTTTGATTAAAATCGGTGATCTGACCGGATTTTGAAAATCGGTTAAGTTAGAAGAATTTTGGAATTAAATTAAAAAATTCTATGAGTAATACTAGAACCTTAAACATGAAGATAAAGAATGCACACAGGAATCACTAAACTATATAATTACATAAAAATTTAATATATTATATATTAACTTGCATCAAAATATATTATTAATATATTTATTTAATAAATTTGACTAGATTATTTTTAATTAGTGATGTTAAGTTGAGTCCAAATAAATAATTATATTATTTTTTCAATGTAATTAATAGTATTATTTGTATTTTTTATTATTATTATTTTAAAATTATATTTAATAGACCAATTTAATTATCAGCTTATGAGAAATGATAGACGTACATCAGATTTTTATCCATCAAGCATCAATTAGATATTATTTCAATTGGCGGTTGAGAGATATGTGTAAATTTTTTTGTTTTTATTTAAAATGGTAGGCAAAAATAGTTTAATATAATTAATGGATGGTTGATGAATTTATATATTAATATAAATATAGTACTATTGATCGACTTATTGAATTGCTGACTCACTTATGGAACTACTGACCCAATAGTCCAGTAGTTCGACCGAATCAATTCCAAGGTAGAGTTTCATAACTATGGCTAGCCTTTCATTGATTTGGTAGTAAAATATAAAACAAAGTATAGTATTCATTATTTTATTCTCCTCAATAGAAAGCCTCCATTGATTTTTTCCAGTATTTTATTCCTCTTTCCCAGTAGCTCAGCCTATACTAATATCCCTCTGAATACACAAATAGATAGCAAATAAGTACAACAACTACTCCTTCT
Source organism: Aeschynomene evenia (assembly GCA_013621005.1). Classification (NCBI taxonomy): domain Eukaryota; kingdom Viridiplantae; phylum Streptophyta; class Magnoliopsida; order Fabales; family Fabaceae; genus Aeschynomene; species Aeschynomene evenia. Next base: position 6,581,361 of record CM024265.1, on the reverse strand, counting down.
ATTTCAAAAGAATGAATATTTTAGGAAGAAATACAATTTCTTTATAATTATTATTTTTAAATTCTAATATAAATTTAATACCTATTATCTATTATACTCTTTACTTTTTGGATAGTGTATTAGTGAAAAATAGTTAAACAAAAAAAGATGAATTAAGATAATGAAAGTAATTTAATCAATTTAATATATATTTTTACAAAATTAAACATATTTATTGAGTTTTGGACAAAATTGGTAAACATTTATTGTTTTGAAATGGAGAAGGTATGTATGTAACCAAGCACAAAGCAGAGAGTAGGTACTATCTTTGTGATCAGAAATTCCATGGCAATTAATATATATTATTATTCTTCATCCGCCTATTGTATTATTTTGAAGTTAGAGAAAAGTAAGAATCTAGGGGCAGTTACAACTAGCACCTCTCCCGAAAAATCAAAATCAAAGAAATACATACATACATATATGGATTGTATTCTAAACGACAATTAATCTTTAGAACATTGTTTTGTTAACTGAGTAGTGTTGCTCCTTGTTACTTCACCCAATTGATGCCTATATATAGAGTCCATAACACCAACCAATTTTCATCACACAATTGCCTACATACATACATACATAGCTTCAATCTAATTAAAAAGCAAAGCAAAAAGTTTATAGCGAGTTTAATTACCAAATTAATTAGCAAGATGAACAAGTCCATTATAGTTTTCATGCTTCTACTTTTGGTCTCTGTTGCTTATGCTGGTCCATACGACCATGCAAGCGACAGAAATGGCCCCTGCGGGAAATATAGCAATGAGAGGATGCTGACGGCAAAGCTAAGGCACTGCGAGAAGGCGGCGAGAGACTTCTACGCTCCGGTATCGCGACAGTGCTGCGATGACCTTAAAGATGTCTCAATCCCCTGTCTCTACGCTGTGTTCTGTTCCGACGCATTCAAGAATGTTGGTGTCAACCCACACATTGCCATCACCATCCCTGCACGTTGCCATCAAACTTATCCTAATTAGAGGTATATCTATTTAGCAAGCAATTAATAATTTCGATATATGTTTGGATAATTGATTTAGAGTATGTATAACTGACAATTTTCCTGTAAAAATTGCCATATATATTGATCTCATGCATTTTGTTATTATGATGTTTTTCTTGCAGGTTATATATATATATATATAGCTCGAAGGCTGAGAAGTGAGAACAATAATATGGCTTATGGCGCCTAAGATTTTGATGTATTGTCAAAGTTTAGGCTTAAGTGTGATGCGTTATACTTATATCGTTAATAATTTGAGCATGTTAGCTCATATGATCAATTGTAATAAACTTTCTAAAATAATAAATATTGTTTGGCTCTTGGCCTTTTGAGTAAGATTAAGTGCAAATGTGTTGATAGTATACTAATAATCTCTATTGTAAGATTTCTATTTTTACTGGAGTGAGGTTATTTGCACAATGAAAAATCAGTCGAAACTTGTCAATATAGAGATTTTGGGGCAAAATTACTCAGTCCATTCAAAACTAACTCCTTAAAAGAGATTTTTTTTTACCAAATAGGTACATTGACTGTTTTGACTGTTTTTCTATTGTTTATCAAACTTTTCTTTTTATTTTAATACTTGGAAGAGTAAATCATGTATATCTCCTTCTATTTAATTATTTATTTATTTAAAATCACAACTATTTATTATCTTTGTTACCTTATAATTGATTTTTTTCATCAATTCTAAACATGCCGAGGTTTGTCTTTAATGAAAGCTAATTTCAAACCAAACCAAATTTTCATCAATTCTAAACGTGATCTGATCTCCTTTGACTATAATAAGCCTTCATGCGACTATGTGATGTATACATCTGTATGTGTTGGTGTCTTCCTATGGTTTTGGTGCAGAGGTATAATAAGCCAGGATGAAAATCGAATTGGTGTTGTTAGTGTTTTCATTGTTATTTTTTCTTCAGAATCTTAGTTAAGAGGTGTTGGATAAGGTACAGTGTATTGGAGGGGAAGGTGGGTAATTTGTGCGATAAAGGTGTAATTTGTTTTGTTTTTTAGGAGTTATAACTTGTATTGATTTAATACTCTTTTTTCCTTCTTAAATTTAAGGGATTTTTTTTCTAACGGAGACTAAATTAATACAGTAAAAAAAAAATTTCATGTATATCACTTATGTTAATCATTTTGTATATTTTCCGTATAAAAGACTGACGTGACATGAAAATTAATGTGCATACTTTTAATAATCGGGAGTGCTATATGAACAATACCTAAACAGCCAATGACAACCAATGGCCTGATTTTATGCAAAATAAAGGTTCATCTATTAAGTACCACTTCTTTTCTCAATCACACTCATTAAGCGTGTGAGGAGCTCGAAAGCTAAAATAAATGAGATGCATGGAATAGAATACTATATATATATATATATATATATATATATATATATATATATATATCATATACTAGATAGTAATTCATATACTGATCTAGCTACTAAATAAATGAGATACATGAAATATTTATATATGTATGTATGTATGCACAAATATGCATTTTTTAGGTCTTTTTCATTTCCCAACACAAATATGTGTTGTGCAGTTCTAGTACATAGTATTGTACAAATAATTTTTATTTGGTTGTGCATCAATATCTATTTAGTTGTTCATTTATTTTAAAGTTGTGTTGTGCACACATAAAAGAATATGTTGTGCAAATAATGTATATTTAGTTGTGTATTTTTCAGAATTATATTGTGCACTCATCTTAAATTTATTGTTAACTGCATGTCATTTCAAGGAGCAAGAGACTAATGCTATGTTTATATTTAGGGTGATGCTAAATGAACAATACAAAATCAGTTCAATCAGCCAATAAATGAGATTTTTAGCCATAATTACTCAGCCCATTACAATCTCAATGATTATTTGGACCAAAATCAAATCCAAAATAGATTCATTGGCTGTATGGGCTGATTTTTCATTGTCCACTTAGCATAATTGTTATATCTATGGTCTCTAGTGACATGGATGACATGACTTGCTGAGCTCTTGCCCATCCCAATTTCTTGATCTTGCAACTTTTTACATATATAAATAAGATGGTTAACTTCTTCTTACTTCCTTTTATTATTGGAAGATGGAAACTAGTTTTTTTTTTTTAATGCTTTAGCATAACAATATGAAAAATTCTAACTATTCAAAAAATCATAAAAATTAAGAGGTAGGTTTGATTGATGATTGATGATTAATGATTTAAATAAAACTCTCTTATAGTATTAGAACATCAACATTAATAAAAAATAAATTAGAATATTAAAGTTGTATATAAAAATTACAAGGATCATTGAAGAATAAAGTAAGAGTCACTGCACCTTGAATTCTCACTGCAGTATATAAAAGTCTAAGAAAGCCAAAAAAATGAGGTTGCATATTCAGGTTGATGACGGCTAAAGAGATGAGGGAGAGTGCGTGATATAACTTTACCTTAGAAACAAAAAACAAAAAAAAAACTTTGTCATTGGTTGGATGGGCCGGTAGCTTATGGTCCATATAGAATTATCATTTAATAATGTAGAAATATTGTTCACTATACACTAGTGCAATTTTGGTAGAAGTATATATTTTCTATATGTTTTGATGTGTGTAGTTATGAATGTTTGGTGTATACATTCTGAATGTTTTGATATGAATGTTTTGAGGTGTGTAACATAACTAGGATTAGAAATAAACTTCGGTAATATACCTCAGGTAATAAAGTTAGCAGTTTAATTTTCGATGAGTAGAAAAGTTAATAACTTCAGCTGAACATGTTGACTATATTAAATCATGATTGACATGACTGTCATTAATATGTTAGAAAAGTATCAAAACAGGAAAAAATTGTTAGGTGCTACTAGAGAAAAAAAATCCATTAATAGAGAAAGATGAGGTTTAGGTTCTAATATGAGTATAGATTATTAAGAGTATTGATACATATACAATAAAAAGTTTAGTTAAAGAGCTAATAAGTAGTACACAATATATACGAAAAAGCGCTGTGTACTTCGGAAATACATACTCCGTATGTACTCCGTACACAGTGCTCAAAGCATGCATCTTTTCATATGTGGTTTTCAATTCCCGTATTTCAATAGCATTTCTTGACCATTAAATTGTGCTTAATTTTTTTTTTGTGATGCTAAATGAACAATACAAAACCAGTCCAACCAGCCAATAAATGAGATTTTGGGCTATAATTACTTAGCTCATTACAATCTCAATGATTATTTGGGCCAAAATCAAAGCCAAAATAGGCTCATTGACTGTATAGGCTGATTTTTCATTGTTCACTTAGCATTATTGTTTTTTTTAAGTCAGATTTGCACATATTGAACCCCACTTTGTTCATTTTTTTCTTTTGTTTCATTTTTATAATCTCACATTTAAGTGGCTCTGGCTTCTCCTTCTCAAAAAATCTCTTGTTATATTTTTTTTAGATAATTAATCTTTTGTTATATTTATCATATTTAACTTGCATTCCACTAATATTTATATATTTACAAGAAATTATTAGATTATATTACCATAATAAATATGTGCTTATTTTAAATTGTATATTTATATATTCTTTACTTATAATTTTGAAATTTAAATTAAGATTTAAATCATAAAGATTAGTTGATATTTATTTACAATAGTACTACATGTACATCAATATATAGATCCATCAACCATCCATAAATCATATTATGCTATTTTGGGCCCACCATTTTAAATAAAAACAAAAAAACTTACACATATCTCTCAACTGCCAATTAAAATAATATCTGATGGATGCTTGATGGATAAAAATCTGATGTACTTCTATCATTTCTCATTTATTTATGGAAAAAATTATCATGCACTAATTATGTAAAAAATATATGCACTATCTGTCAATAAAAAAATTATAAATTTAATTCTAAAATGAATTTGATTTTAATCCACTAACAGTGTGTAAATTTTTTTTTAATCGGTCATCCAATCATGTGCTATCACGTCAGTCATAATTGTGTTTTCTCTCTCCCATTACCTGAAAAGTCGTACAAACATAGTGTTTTGATTGAATGACAGTATAAAATATTTTACACTGTCACTGCATCAAAATTAAACTCTTTTAAAATATATAAAATGTGTGATAAAATTTTCATTATACCGTGAGCAAAATTTATAAAATGTGTGAGCAAATTTCCATTATAATATGAGCAATATTCATAAAATTTGTGAGTAAACATATATCATACTATGAGCAAATTGTGTGAGATATGTGAGCATACTTTCAATTAATTGTGAACAATTTGTATACATTGTCTGAACAAAAAATATGTTAAACTATGATTAATTTTCTCAATATTTATGAGTAATTTATTTTATATTGTAAGCAATATCTGCTATATATTTGTGATTTGTGAGTAAAACTTATGAGCAAGTTATGTAAAATAAGCATTGTTTGAAAATCGGATCGAACTAGTTTATCCAACCGGTTGAACTAGGAATCGCACCCTTGCCCGGTCCGGGTTGGGGCTAAAAATCGATTGAACTGGTCAACTTTTGATGTAAAACAGCCAATAAATTGTGCATAATATGTTAAATTGTAATTGATTTTCTCAATATTCGTGAGCAATTTGTTTTATATTGTAAGCCATATATGTTATATTTGTGATTGTGATTGAAACTTGTGATCAGGTTATGTATGTAAAATAAGTGAGCAAATTTTTATAATACTGTGAATAACATTTGTAAAATGTGGGAGCAATCATGAATTGAGTAAGTTATATAAAAAGTGCAAGTAAACATGTATGTTATTGTAAGCAATTTGTGTGAAATTTATATGCAAATTTGTAATAAATGATGAGCAAACATGCATTATAATGTGAGTAACAATTTGTTAAAATGTGAACTATGTTGTAAGTAAAACTGTGTTACATTGTGATAATATAAAAATTGAATTATAAAATTATGAGCAATTTATATAAACTGTGTGACCAATTTTTATTATATTATGAGCAATTTGTTATTTGGTGCTTCAACAGCCTCTTCATCATAACCGTTAAAATTTAGAGAATGACTATTAATGTGACGGTGATCAAAGAAATCCCTTGATATGTCTATTGAAATAATTATTCATGTTTTTTTAAGAGAATTAAGAAATTTAAATGAAATAAAAATAAATAATCAAAGATTTTTTTAGAAAATAAAAAAATAATTTTGATGGAAAAAATTATAAATTTGATTATAAAAAAATAATCAAAAATTTCTATAAAAAATAAAAATAATTTTGATGAAAAAATTATAAAATTAGTTATGAAAATAAAATAAGATAAAATAATTTAAAAAAATAACAAGAGGAATAAAAATCCTGAATGCCAAAAAATAAAGAATACGAGGAAGAGAAAAAAATAGCATAAAAATAAAAAAAATAAGAAGAAAGTAACAATGTAAAAGAAAAAAAAAGAAAGGGAAGGAGGAGAAGAAAGGGAAGGAGTACAATAGTTAGTATTTTAGGAGTACATGGAGCATTACTCCAATATATATAATATAAAATGCATAACGAATATTACATGTATACACCATATATCACATGATATACACAACATATATCATATATTTTAAAGAAGAATAATAGTGCAACATGTGATATATGTTGTGCACAACAGGTGATATATGTTGTGCATTTTACTGGAATTTTTTGTTGTACATTAAATATTTGCCAATTATTAAATGTTGTGCACCAAGTATTTTGTTCTAGAACAAATGAATCTCTTATTATTTTCTGTATACCTAACAATTTCTTAAACATAAAACAATTCATTGTTGAATTGAAAGCCTCCCTTGATCTCTCCGACAGATGTACTCATATTCCTCTCCATACTATCAACTAGGAATTAAAACTATCAAAGCAGAGTAGGTGCTGTACTTCCTGATTGAAGAAATTCATTCATTCCATGGCGCTTAGAATTCTTCAGCGGCCTAACTTTTTTATTTATTATTATAAAGTTTGAGAAAAGTAAAGTAAGAATCCACGGGCAGTAGCTAATAACATGCAGCCCCTTACCCAGGAAAATTAATTAAAGATATATACAAATAAATGGTATTGGATTCTAAACTCTAAACTACAAGCTTTAGAACATTGTTTATTCAGCTCTGGACTAGTAGTGTTGCTCCTTGATACCATTTTCGAATAATCGATGGCTATATATACTCCTTAACTGCAATCAATATAATTCATCACAAAATTGCATTCATAAATACATACATACATACATACATAGCTTCAATAATCTAAGTTTATAGCATTAATTTAACTAGCAAGATGAACAAGTCCATCATTGGGTTGGTGCTTCTACTTTTGGTCTCAGTTGCTTTTGCTGGTCCATACGACCATGCAAGCGACAGAAATGGACCATGTGGGAAGTACAGCACGGAGAGGATGCTGACGGCGAAGCTGAGGCACTGCGAGAAGGCGGCATTAGACTTCTACGCGCCGGTGTCTCGACAGTGCTGCAATGACCTTAAGGATGTGTCAATCCCCTGCATCTATGCTGTGTTCTGTTCTGACGCATTCAAGAATGTTGGTGTCAACCCACACATTGCCATCACCATCCCCGCACGTTGCCATCAAACTTATCCTAATTAATGAACACCAGGTACCTCTATATATAACTTGCCCTCTAACTTCCCTGCACTAATAATATTGTGCTATTTGTACTCATGTATTCTATGAGACATGCACAATAATGTCCACTCACATTCTATTTAGTATTAGATAAACAATGTTATATTATTGAACAACAGAAATACATTCAACTAGTATCCAATGTGTGTTACGTGTCATATATAATATGTGTTATACATGATGTTTCTTACGTATGACACATAACACACATTGGTTACTAGTTAGATATATTTCTATTATACAACAAACATTTCTGATAGATAAATGTAAATTTGATCCGTAATGAATCTCTATATTATGGTGGATGAAGTGTGAGTTGAGTTGAATGAGCATCTTATATGGACATGAATATCTGACATGAATACAAATAACATTTTTTTACAAAGAATTAACAATTGATTTTTTTTTTTATCATTATCAATTTGGGCACTGTAAAATGTCATATGCTTACTATTATTCCTTTTGGTATGAAATCTTTTTGCAGCTTATAGATACATACATACTCCTCGAAGGCTGAGAATCCGAGTTATGGCGCCTGAGGTTATGACATATCGTCAAAGTTTGGGCAGCAGTTAATCAGTATTATATATGTAGTTTAATAATTTGAGCTTGCTACAGTGGCTCATACGTTAAATTGTAGTAATAACTTTATAATAATGAATAATGTTCAGCTTTCTTGACTTTCTGAGTAAGATCAAGTGCAAATGTATGTGCTTGTTTTATTAATGCTAGATTAAATGAAATCTCAAGAAAAATCAACTAATCACTTTCTTGGCATTAATTTGACACCGATCAGATGGGAAACTCGAATCTCTCTTATGGGGAATGTTTGTATTTGAAAAGAAACAAGAACAATAAGGACGAAAAGGAGTGTAGAACATTAATTACAAAGACTTTTACAATTTAAAAAACTTTTACAAAGACTATTGTAACGAGCGTTACCTAGGGGGTCCTCTCCGAGATGGATTGGTGGTGTTTCGAGTTGGTGAGCAAGGGAGGCGCCTCCTTCGACTCCGTCTACTCTGACCCTGTCAGCTCCGACTCCGCCTAGTCCGACTCCGCCTAGTCCGACTCCGCCTGGTCCGACTCCGTCTAGTCCGACTCCGCCTGGTCTGACTCCGCCTGGTCCGACTCCGCCTAGTCCGACTTCGAGGGACGGGGGTGGTGACCTGCAAGGGCCTCTGATGCTTAAGTCAGTAATGGCTCAAGATAGAGAGAGTGAGTGATGAAGATTACCCTGGGAACAGTGCCATCCACCCCTATTTATAGTAATTTATTATGGGCCAGGGCTGCCCCCATTTAGGAGTGCCTGACCCATCCAGAATCTCTCTTGCTGACTCAGCCCTAATTCTTGGGTGATTCTAGAGGGTGGGCCATCCAGGGTGAAGTGGGGCCAGGGAGTGCTCAAGGTTGTGACTAACCCCAAGGTCCCTGAGTAACTTCGACCTCGTGGAGGTGCTAGAGGTCCTAGTTCGTGGGCGAGCTGGGCTCCGAGGGGAGCAGATGTTCTAACTTCGAGGGGATGCCCTTGGTCTAGTCAGGAGCTTGCCCCTAGGTCCTTACTAGCTCCGAGGTGGAGCGGGATCCGACCTCAGAGGTGCTACTGTCGAAGTCGGGCGTCCCGACGATGAGTTTGGTCATCGCGGGAGCCCTTGGCCATGGCGGAGTTAGATGTCTACAGGTCACCAGCTCCGAGGTGGAGCAGGATCCGACCTCGGAGGTGTTGTTGTCGAAGTCGGGCGTCCCAACGATGAATTTGGTCATCGCGGGAGCCTTCGATCCTGACGGAGTTGGAGGTCTAGAAGTTTATCCCGTAACAACTATTAATGCATCTAACTCAACAACAAGTGTGAGAGACTATACCCTAACTCTCAATAACAAATTTTATTTTTATTCATTATTTATAAGTTCTGGAGAAATATTTAATAATTAATATTTTAAAAAGGAATAATATTTACTTAAGATATACTAAATCTCTATATGTATACTAAAAGACAGGTAATTAATAGTTGTTTACAAATTAACTCCTATATTTATTCTCCTAATAAATTGTGCTACATATGATAATATCAGAACCCTCCTAATATAAGATTTATTTTATTTAATGTTACGATGTAAATATGAAAAATATTCATATTACTATCTTAATATTACATAATATATCTTGAATTTATTTTAGATAATATTATAATACTAACTTAAATTATTAATATATCTAATTATTAATAGAACAAAGGTTTCTATATTACATAATATTAACTTGAATTATAATATATCTAAATTAAAATTTTTTTTATCTAATTATTTGAATATCCACTGCATTCAATCCTACATTAAAAAATAGTTTTATTTTATAATTTAGTTTAGATAAGGCTGATATTTTTAATTAACCGAATTTAATTACCATAACTTAATTATTTTCATAATTTAATATTTGACATGATTGATTAATTGTCTCACGGAAAATATAAAACATAAATAATGAACATATCTTTTTAAAGAGAATAATTACAAATTATTAGTAGTTATTAATGTTTGATAATTAGTGATATTTGAATATTTTACCTGTAATTTAGTGATTTTTAGTGATTGATAATTAGTGAATATTTTATAGAATTTTAGTGATTGATATTATGTATTTTTAATAATTTTTGGTAATTAGGAATAATAATTATGAACATGAATTAGTAAAATTTTAATATTTTTGTTGATTATTGGATGAGAATAGATATGGATAATTAGTAATTATTTATGATTGATAATTAGTAGTTTTTAAATATTTTCTATGAATCCAGTAGTTTATAGTGATTGATAATCTGTAAATTATGATTATTTTTTGTTTATTGTTGAAAGAGAATAATCATAAATATTTTATGAATACGAATTCGATATTGAAAAAGATGAAAACTACTTACGTGATTGAATATTATAAATATAAATATGTGATTGAATAATATGAATATAAATTAGATTCAATGATAATTAGTAATTTTTTAAGTTTTATGTGATTTTAGCAATTTTTGGTGTTTGATAATTTGTGGATACTTTTGTGATTTTTAGTGATTGATTAGAGATTCAATATTTTTTTAAAACTTTATATTTATTTAACAACATTAGTAATAATAAAATAGAAGGACAAATCATATTTTAGGATAATTAGATAAAAATTTATTAAATAAAATATTACAATATAACTAAAATGGTATGACAATAGATAATTCATATGTCTGATATGTGATGGTTCAATATATATGATCTATTTACAAAAGCAATTTAAAAATTACATATTCATATAATGTGATAAGTAGGTCTTAAACAATCTTAAAGATCCTATTTTAATTTTATTTGCATCCACTAATATAATAATAATTTTATTATTATGTACTTTTATTGTTATATTTACAAAATGAATTTATGAATAACACATTTTCATTTAACTTCTTTTTTATATAAATATCTTTTTTATGAATTGTTTAATATTTTAAATACAAAATTCGATATAATCACGTGCATCACACGGATATAAGACTAGTTAATAAATAAAATAGAGCAAATAATAATCTAAAGCTACCTACTTCCTTTGAAGTCGAATATGATAGATAATATATATGTTGATAACATTAAATAATCACAGTTGATACTTTTATTATTAATTATATTCTTTGCGCAAAATTTGGCTTCAATTTGAAAATTGTAATCAAGCAGAACGTGATGGAAACAGCTACGTCCATCTCATTATTATTGATGTGTTACAAAATCCTAACAAAGTTGTATATAGACATATAGTATTTGTCATTTAATTGTTCTGCTATTCTACTATGGAATATAAAGTCTCAATCAGTGTATATCAGCATATGTTCTTTTTTCTTACATATGTGCATTAACTGATTATCCATTGTTCATCAAATATTTTTCATGTCAAATTAATACGAATGTCCACATGCACTTATATGGAGAGTCAATATAATATTTATTTATTGTTTTTCTTATCCAGCAACTGAGGCTGTTCCCAGTTTCCTTTTCATAGCCAAGATCAAGCGACTACGGAACAGTGTCGGTGCTTCCTGATTGCAGAAATTCCATGGTTTTTGCTTCAGCCGCCAAATAATTATTTATCATAAACTTAAAATGTAAAAATGAACTAGTAAGAATCCACGGGCAGTAGTAACACATGCAGCCCCTTTCTTCAGGAAATTAATTAAATTAAAGTAAATATATACATAATATGGATTGGATCCTAAACTACAAGCTTCAGAACACTGTATTGCCAAATCTGACCTAGCGTATTGCTTCTTATTACTTGTTCGGCTAATCGATGGCTATAAATAGTCCTTAACACCAAGCAATATTCATCACATCACAAATTTGCCCCATACATACATAGCTTCAATCTAATTCAGCCAAAAAACAAAAGAACAGTTTATAACGTGTTTAATTTAATTACTAGCTAGCAAGATGAACAAGTCCATCATTGGGTTGGTGCTTCTACTTCTGGTCTCTGTTGCATATGCTGGTCAATACGACCATGCAAGCGACAGGAATGGACCATGTGGGAAGTACAGCTTGGAGAGGGTGCTCACGGCAAAGCTGCGGCACTGCGAGAAGGCGGCGAGAGACTTCTACGCTCCGGTGTCGCGGCAGTGCTGCGATGATCTGAAAGATGTGTCAATCCCTTGCCTCTACGCTGTATTCTCTTCCGACGCATTCAAGCATGTTGGTGTTAACCCTCACATTGCCATCACCATTCCTGCACGTTGCTATCACCATCACTAAAATAACTATGTAAGTGCATAATATAAAGTCTTTGTGTATCTACATTTTATCAAGTAGTTTAATTTACAATAATATTTATCGTACAACAGAAATACGTCCAACTAGTATTTAACGTGTGCTACATACGACATATTGTGTGTTATACTTACGTGTGTTATACATATAGCACACATTACGTCTATGTATAACAACGTTGGATACTGGTCGGACGTATTTCTATTGTACGACAAATATTATTGTTTTAATTTTGATGCATTAGTTTTGTAAATAATTTTGCATTATCATTCAATTATAAAATGTTATGTGAATAAATATGATTATTTTTCATATTTACGACTAAAGTCATCATGCAAAAGGAAAAATATGATTGAATGACAGTCTAAAACATTTTATATTGTCAGTGCATAATTAAACTTATATATTAATATAATGTAATTTATTTTTATGGATGACTTAGATTATTATGTATAATTATCAATTTTGGTACTGCATATAGTCATATGCAATATGATGACATATAAGTTCATTCCTTTTTGTTGTGATCTTTTTTGCAGCTTAATTAAGTGTATACATCGAAGGCTGAGAGCGTGATTCATGACACTTGAGATTATATATCGTCAAAGTTCAAGCTATTAGTTTATGTTGTTGTATCGTCAATAATTTGAGCTCTTGTCAATTGTAGTGGCTCATATATATGAACGTTCATTTAATTTGTAATAAGTTTTCTAGTATAATATATAATAAATAATGATCAGCCCGGCCTCGGACTTTGTTTTATGAAACATGACTCTATTGTTTCGATATTTGGAAGTTTTTTTTCCTCCGGTAATTAAATTGTGTATTCATAAATACATACTCTTACATAGGGCAGTGAAAATAACATGAAGTGTTCATAATAAGAAAACTAAGACTCAAAAGAGTCACAAACAAGCTTTCCAAGAAGGGACTACCTAGATAAAGCAATAATATTTGACGTACAACATAAATACGTCCAACTTGTATCCAACGTGTGTTATTCATGTTACAGGATGTGTGCTATACGTATATGTGCTATACGTATAGTACACATCCTGTAACATGGATAGCACACGTTGGATACAAGTTAAACGTATTTCTGTTGTACGTCAAACATTATAGGATAGATAAAGTTGGATTTTTTCTTTTAAGTTAACAAGTTGTTTTTTAATCAACTTTTAAAATATGGTTAAATACGAAAAGAAAAATATAGGCAAAACGTGATTGTTCATCAAAGGAAGCGGAAGTAGGGAAATTATTTTCTGTATGGTATCTGAATGAATGTATTATCAACATATTGTAAGTTGTGAAATATTAAAAATGTGTTGTTGAAGTTACAAATTTCACTACAAGCAAAATTAGTAACATTGAAAAAGTAAAAAATACGTAGTCAAACAATAATGATATTGAAAAAATTTGTTTGTTCTAATTTCGCTATAAGCGAAACTGGTACTGTCAATCTAGTCAAACTGAAAAATATGACTCTTTAAAAAGAGAGAAAGTTGTGACTATAACAACCTCGTCTGCAGTGCCATCAGACTTGTCAGTATCGTTGCTGTCGGTACCTATTTCACTCTTAGCGAAATTAGTACCCCTGCAAACGCGTGTGGCTGAAAAGTGTGTCACGCCCGTTGCCTCGTCTGCAGCGCCATCACGTTTGTCTCCTGCATGCCAGCCATATTGAAGTTTCAAAATTGCGTATAAATGTTATAAATTATATTTTGAGAGAGTGATGAGGAGCTCCGATTGAGAGATCGAGAGTGAAGAGTGCAAATTGTGGTTTTATTAGTTTGAGTAATAATACATCATATTAATAGAGAAAATGCCTAGAGTCAAACGTGATGTCACTATGAATAGAGATGAATAGTATATTACGGTACGAATAGAGATAAATACTTAATTTATTGATTTAGTTTAGTTTTAATTTTTAGTTAGAGTAGTTTAGTTTAATTTTTAATAGTAGTAGTTTAGTTTAATTTTTAATTAGATTAATTAATTTTAATTACTAATTATTAGTTACAATATACTAATCATGTTTTTTTATTTAATTTTAAATTTATTTATTGCAGAAATATTTATTTTGTATTTATGTGTAAATTATTTATTTATATTATTATTTTTTATTTAAAACAGAGAGATATATTATTGGATCCACGTCATATAAATCCGTTGTCTCCACCTCATCACGAGTCAATCAAAGAAATCCTAAAATACACATGATTTTGGGATGTATCTCAAATTGGTAGGATGGACTTGAACAAATCTCTAATTAATGCACTAGTGGAAAGGTGGCGTCCTGAAACTCACAGTTTCATTTTCAGTGTGGCGAAGCCACTGTGACATTAGAGGATGTCTCTATGGTGCACGGACAAGCTGTTACTCTGGAATTACATTTAGCAATATAAATCAATTTTGCTAGCAAAGTTTTGAACTTTTTGGTGGTGCACCACAACCAAAACAAATAGACCATTATACAATTAATAAGTTGGTTGCAAAATTATGCTGAGAATCTCAGATTGACACAGAACAATATAGTAATTCATGCACATGCATATTTATTGGGTCTTCTAGGTACGGTTGTTGTTCTTGACAAGAGTACACAACATGTACTGGAAGTCTGGAAAGTACCTCCAACTTCTTGGCGATTTAGAAAAATTTGCATGTTTAAGTTGGGGTTCTGCGTGTCATGCAGTATTGTATCGCAACCTAAATAGAGTTAGTAAGAGAAAGATAGCACAGATCGGTGGACCTCTCATGTTATTCGTCGAGGGCCATATTTATTCGCCGATCAACCACTTCTCGGCGACCCAATTGATTATACTCCCTCAGTTGAATATATGGATTGGTATAGACGATCCATTTTTGTTCCTCTACGGTTGATCCAGGTTGATGAAGCTAAAGAACCTGCTCCGGCACTATCACCACCACCACCAACAATAGCACCTAATTCGCCATCACAACCAAATGATGATGAAGGAGATGATGAAGATGTGAACACTGGGATCCAATTAGAAGGGTTCAGCCAGTCACTATGGTGTTCTTTTAATTAAATTTTTTTTTATTTTAACTATAAAATGACATTCAAACAAGCACATAATAAGTAGACTCAATATGTTGGTGTGAATGACAACCAAATTATTAGTGAAAATAAATAAAAACTATACACGAGCTGAAAACTTTGGCCTCACCACTTAACCTCATTCATAGAAATGTAATTAAACTCACTTTTACAACTTATAAAAAATTTAACTTTATCATAGTAGTCACCGGATAGAAAGGCTTCAATTTGTTTCCCAGCGTATGTTCTTTTTTCTTATCCAGTAACTCATCAAGCTGTTTTCAATTTCCTCTTTCATATAATAGCTAAGATCAAGCTACCAAGGATGAGTTGGTGCTTCCTGGTTGGAGAAATTCTGTGGGTTTTTTTTTCAGCCGCCACAAATTATTTATATATTATCGACTAATTAAATGCTCATTTTAGATGACAAATTAGTAACTCAAAGTTTAAAATACTAATTTTGATCCTTTATTAAAAGAAAGACAAAATCAACATTTTGATAATATATGTAGAGCTAAAAGGATCATTATGGTTGCGTTTATTTATTTTTTACTCTAGTAAGAGTCAGGAAGTCAATGAAAAATTGACTCTGTCAAGTGTTTGGTGCGAGGGTTACAGTGACTCAGTGAACAAAATTATCAATTTTCTGTTCTTTCCAATTTTGGAAGAGAGACACAAATATGCAAGGATGTGTTCGGTACCAATTTTGAAGTCAATGTGACTCTGACTTCCGTCATACTGACTTCATGACTCCCTTAAGCTAGCTTCATTGTCACTTAAAATAAATAATATGTAACTAGAAATAGACGTGTACGATCAATTTTTCTCCTTTTCAAAATACAATAAATCAACATAAGACTTTCAATTCTGATAAATTAATTTACTAATTTGTCTCTTATATATTTCTAAAGTATCATTTTAAATATTTAGTATATAATATAAAGTTAGAAAATAAATTCAACATGAATTAGTAAGAATCCACGGGCAGGATAAATAACACATGCAACCCATTCCACAGGAAATTAAATTAAAGTAAATACATACGTATATAATATGGATTGATCCTAAACTACAAGCTTCGGAACACTGTTTGGTCAACTCTGATCTAGCGTGTTGCTTCTTGTTAATTACTTGTTCTGCTAATCAATGGCTATAAATAGTCCTTAACACTAAGCAATATTCCTCACATCACAAATTTGCCTACCTACATACACATATAGCATAACTTCAATCTAATTCAGCCAAAAAAAAAGTTTATATCATTTAATTAGCAAGATGAACAAGTCCATCATTGGGTTGGTGCTTCTACTTTTGGTCTCTGTTGCATTTGCTGGTGAATACGACCATGCAAGCGACAGGAATGGACCATGTGGGAAGTACAGCTTGGAGAGGGTGCTCACGGCAAAGCTGCGGCACTGCGAGAAGGCGGCGAGAGACTTCTACGCGCCGGTGTCTCGACAGTGCTGCGATGATCTGAAAGATGTGTCAATCCCTTGCCTCTACGCTGTATTCTCTTCCGACGCATTCAAACATGTTGGTGTTAACCCTCACATTGCCATCACTATTCCAGCACGCTGCTATCACCATCACTAAATCCATAGGTAACTATTTAAACAATAATGGGAATCATACAACAAAAATACGTCCAACTAATATCCAACATGTGTGCTATACATATATAACACACGTTGGATACTAATTAGATATATTTCTGTTGTATGACCAATATTATTGCTATTTAAATGCATAATATAAAATCTTTATGTAACTACATTTTTTTGGGAAGTTTAATATTATGTAATGACTCTTAAAACAATTTGATATTATCATTTAATTATATAACATTGAGTAAATATTGTTATTTTGCATATCCACGGCTTGAAAAATCATGTAAAATGTGAGATATGATTGGATGTTAGTATAAAATTTTTTATTCTATTAGTGTATTATAATTAAATTCATATATTAATATATTGTAATTTATTTTTATGGATGACTTAGATTATTATATATGCATAATTATCAATTTTGGTACTACATATAATCATAGACAATATGACATATAAGCTCATTCCCTTTAATTTGTTTTGATCTTTTTTGCAGCTTAAATGTATACATCGAAGGTTGAGAGCGTGATTCATGACACCTGAAGTTTTGACATATCGTCAAAGTTCAGACTATTAATTAGTTTGTGTTGTTGTATCGTTAATAATTTGAGCTCTTATCAATGGTAGTGGCTCATATATACGTATGTTCATTTTATTTGTAATAAATTTTCTAATATAATAAACAATGATGATCAGCTCTCAGCCTTTATTTTATGTAAGATCAAGTGGTGATAGGTCTGTAACATGAGTCTTTATTGTTTCAATACTCTGAAGGTTTTCTTTCTCAAATAAACAAAATGTGCATATAAAAATACAAACTCTTTACATAGGGAGGTGAAAATAGAGTTTTACTAGGGGTACAAAATTGTACCCGTCAAAACAGTAAAAAATAGGAGTTTGGGTCAAAATTACTTAGCTCATTAAAAAAATACTCATAATTAAGAATGTTATTTGAACCAAAAGTGATAAAATGGATATTTTTTACCGTTTTAGTTGAAAAAATGTCGTTACTCTCCCAAGATTTTGTGGTAAAAATAACATGAAGTGTGTTCATAATATAAAACAAGACACTCATAAAGTAAAGTTGGATTTTATTGTAAAGTTAAATCATGAACATAACATTAAAAAAATTATTTTTTCCCCAAAAATCATGAACTTAGCACTTTTTGGTTGATAGATTTTGATCTAATAATTATGGTTATCTTTTAATTTAATTCTTTGTTATTTAAATTTATTTTAAACAATTGTACGAGTCTAGATCTTAATTAATCTTAATGCTTTGCTTGATTCAAAACTTTGTAATTGATTTTTCGTCTCATATGATTTATGAGAGAAGTATTATGATAGTGTACTTTGTATTTAAACCACAATAATCTAACTATCCCCAGATATATAGATATCACCGGATATATAGATTGACGGTGGATTGTGTAATCATGATGAGAATGTTAGGACTTTATCCTTATAGGTATTTTAGGTTAGTTTAAGAGATTCTCCATTCGGACTAGTGATAAATGAATTTAGAATGATCTTAAATAAAAGACTTTTGACATATTAGAAATCTCGATTATCATTCAAGTAATAAAATTAAATAAAATATATTTGAATTGAAAGAAATATATAGATTTTGAAGTTAGAACTCGATCTGTTTCCGTCCATTAATCACAATATTTTAATTGTTTAATTTAATTATTATTTCTCAATTACTCCCTATAATTTTTTTACGTTCCAATTACCTCAAAAATTGACTGATTAGTCTCCATGCCTTAATTAAATCTTATTCTTTACAAATTTCACACTTAAATTTTTTATTGTTTTACTCCCATTGTTGACACAACTGTAAACACTTATGAGATCGAAACATGGTCTAACCTTACTTTATTATACTATTTGAACGATGTGATATAATTGATATGGAAAATAGCATCAATTGTAAAGTAATAGGAATTGCTTTACAATTGATATACATAAGCTTTTCCAGAATGTCTCCTAATATAAGTTCAAACCAGGGACATTTATTCATGATTCATCTCAATCGTAAACCGTAGGTCCAGCCTGTCACTGATATATGTTTGTAACTATAAAGTACCAAAATTGAAAACAACGTCTCTAATTTGTAATGGAAAAGCCTCCATTTACATTATTTTTTAAAGATGATGCTAAATGTACAATAAAAAATCAGTCAAATCAGTCAATAAATGAGATTTTGGACCATAATTAGTCAGCTCATTTCAATTTCAATGATTATTGGGCCAAAATCAAAGCTAAAATAGGCTCATTGACAGTATTGACTGGTTTTTTCACTGTACACTTAGTATTATTGATTTTTTAGTATATATATCAAATAATGCTAAGTGGGCAATGAAAAACCAGCCAATACAACTAATGGGCCTATTTTGACTTTAGTTTTGGCCCAAATAATTGGGATTGTAATGGACCGAGTAATTATGACTCAAAATCTCATTTATTGGCTGATTTTTTATTGCACATTTAGCATCACCTTATATATATATATATATATATATATATATATAATTAATGCTAAATGCACAATGAAAAACCAGTCAACCAGCACAATGTCAATGATTATTTGGGCCAAAACCAAAGCTAAAATAGACCAATTGTTTACATTGGCTGATTTTTCATTGTGCATCTAGTATTATTATATATATATATGTTGAATAATGCTCTATGTACAATGAAAATTATATAATATTTGTACAATAATCATATCTACAATCTACTGTTATTAAAGTACATTAATTTGTAAATTCATATTACAATCAAATGATGCATATGATTGTTATAATTTTTTATTGTACACGTAACATTAGTATATATATATCCAATTATTGTTCAACACAACTAGGCAATGTAGTAGAAAGGACTAAGAGTCGGTGCCTACTGATTCAAGCTAAGTCATTCCAACGCGCTTAATTCTTGTACCTTCCACATCATCTGATCAGCTCCTAATTTTTATATAAACTTGAAGAGAAGTAAGAATCCACGGGCACTTTATATACATATGGATTTGATCATAAACTACAAGCTTTAGAACACTGTTTTTCTCTACTCTTAAGTATTACGTGCTAACCAATGGCTATATATATAGTCCTCGAGACCAAGCAATATTCATCACACAATTACATACACATACATACTTACATCCCTTCAATCTAAGTTCATAATATTGAATTAGCAAGATGAACAAGTCCATCATTGGGTTGGTGCTTCTACTTTTGGTCTCTGTTGCATATGCTGGTGAATACGACCATGCAAGCGACAGGAATGGACCATGTGGGAAGTACAGCTTGGAGAGGGTGCTCACGGCAAAGCTGCGGCACTGCGAGAAGGCGGCGAGAGGGTTGTACTCGCCGGTGTCTCGGCAGTGCTGCAATGATCTGAAAGATGTGTCAATCCACTGCCTCCATGCCGTCTTCTCTTCCGACGCATTCAAGCATGTTGGCGTTAACCCACACATTGCCATCACCATCCCTGCGCGCTGCCATCATACCTATCCTCCTCCTTATCATCACTAAATCCACAGGTATCTTTATTATTTCATTTACTCATATACATGAAACCCATCTCTCTACATATATATGATTATGTTGTTGGATCAAGTACAATAATTATTCAATATATCAATAATATTAGCGTCCAATAGAAATACGTCAAACTTGTATATACATGTTATGGGATGTGTGCTATACGTACGTGTGCTATACAAATAGCACACATTCCATAACATGTGAAAAATTATTAGGTGCACCAAGAGCAAGAGAATTTTTTGCTCTGCACCATTCATTGGATGACACATATTACAAAAGGTCAACTATAGTGGGGAGGGAAGGGGTTAAGTTTCCAATAAGAGGATAAAATTGTTGATGTGTCATGCAATAAATGATGCAGAGCAAAAAATCCTCTTGCTCTTTGTGCATCTAATAATTTCTCATAACATGTATAGTACATGTTAAATACTTGTTGGACGTATTTATGTGGTACGTATATTACAAATAGCAATACTCCATAAAGTTACATAAGCTCATTCCATTATGTATTCTTTCTGCAGCTTATATGTTTTCGTCGAAGGCTGAGAGCGTGATTCATGGCGCCTGAAGTTATTATGACATATTGTCAAAGTTCAGGCTATTAATTTGTATTGTTATTAATTTGAGTTCTTATCAATTGTAGTGGCTCATACATTATGTTTGTTCATTTAATTTGTAACGAATTTTCTAATATAATAAATAGTGATCGGCTCTCAGCCTCTATTTTATGTAAGATCGAGTGGAAATAGGTTGGTATTTATTGATTCAATACTTGCAAGTTTTATTTTTCTCCAATAACTAAATATGTATGTTTTATACATACGCGTATATAGGGAGGTAAAAATAATATGGAAAATAATTATCAACAATGGAAAAATAGTTAAACTAATTAATGAGCTTATTTGATAATTAAAAAAAAATTCTCTTTAAAAAGTTAATTATAAATGGTGGGCTAATTAAGTGATTGTATGTGGCCCAAAATATCTATATTGATTGATTTTGATTATTTTTAATTGTGCAAATAACAATATTCAAATAATATGAAGTGTTTCCAGACAAAAAAAAACTGAGTCAGCGGACTAACTTCTAAATACAAGTCACTCATGTAGAAACAAAATCGATTTTAAAAAACACTAGAGATCTTAGTAGAAACAAAGTCAGTAACTAAATTCGAGCTGTGTTTGGTCTTAGTTGGCATTGATATATCTCGTCAACATGAATTATATTTGTTTGATCTTTAAAATATTTATATAATTTTATTAGTTTATGAGTTGCTATAGAGTTAATTGGAAAAGAATTGTAGAAAAGATATGATTTTATGCATTGAATCGGTAGATGTGTTTCTTACACACAAATATTTGGGGCACAACAAAAAATCAGTCAAAACAGCCAACAAAGTTCATTTAATACTTTATGGCCCAAATAACACTTTTAGTCATGAGTATATATATTTTTAATGGGCTAGGTGATTGTGGCCCAAATCCCTATTTATTGACTGTTTTGGCTGAATTTTTGTTGTGCGTCTAGCTCGTGTTTCTTATAGTGTTTTTAGTGAATAAATGAATTCAAAACATGTAACAATGGGTAATAGAGTGCCTGGTCGCGTTGCGTGAGGAGTCATCTATGTCGTGCGATGAGCACGAACAAAATAAGACCTTTGGTCACGAGGAGCTTACTTCGTCGCAAGAGGAGCCTTCTTGGTCGTACAATAAGACCTTTTGCAAAACAATTCATGCCCTTTGGAACACCTTGTTGTTGGAATTTATGCATACAAATGTAACAGAAAAACAAAAATAAAGATCTATGCTTGAGGTTGAGTGTTGAGAGTGGCATTGTAACTTGGATTGAACTTGTGATAGCAAGTTAAGACTGAGTGACCATAGAAATTACAAACTTGACATTGTGGCTTGTCATCTTGGTTAGATTTGCCAAAAGAATCTTCCAAATCTAGCTCTGCCATGAGGAGAGAAAGAAGCTCTGCCTCTGATGTATGTGTTGTGAAAGTTTCCTCGGATGCCTCTATCTCTTGCTTGAGAGAAGTTAGCTTGGATCTGGCCTGAATTGTACGTATAGTCAAGTTCTTCACAATTGCATTTTTTTTATACGAGCTTCAACAACTAGTAGGAGTGCTTCCATCTCATCCACCGTATAAGGATCTTGTCGAGAAAGTATTGAAGCAATTAACGGATTATAGTTATTAGAGGGAAGACCATCAAGAATCACCTCTATAGTTTCTTCAGTACTCAGCGGAGCTCCGACTGCTGCAAGTTGATCTACACTTCTCTTGATATCAAGAAGATACGCATTCATTGATGCACCTTTTCTCAGACTTCGAAGATGTGTTTTTAACTGACTAATCTTTGCTCTAGTCTGTGAGGCAAAAATTTTCTCAAGTCTTAACCAAACTTGAAAAGAGTAAGTGCATCCTACCATTCTTACTCTTATTGATTCATTGATGGAGTTCAAGATCCAAGCTAAGAGCACATTATCTTGTTGCTCCCAATGACAAAATTCAGGATTAAGAGTTCCAGCATTTGCATCAGCAGCAGTGAGATACATGAGCGGAATTTGAGTTTTATGCAGGTGACTCTGCAGATTTTGACCTTTGATAGTGGCAATTGCTTCTTGTTGCCATAGCAAGAAGTTTTCATCGATAAGTTTGTATGAGATTGAGATCGAAAATTTCTTAGAGGAGAAAACTGGAGATGAAGCAGTGGAAGAAGTGGGGGAATCAGCTGGAGGATCCATGGATCGGGAATTGCAAGATTCAAGAATCGTAAAGATGAAAAAAAATTTGGCTCTATGATACCATAATAGAATGCAGAGAGAAGAAACAGAAATAACATAATGAAGTTTTCGCATTATCAGTATTGTGATTGAATGAATGATACAGTAGCTGAGTCTAGTGAATATATATATACAAGAATGAGTGATTAACTCAAGTATGGTTACTTGATTTTAGTGGGGTTAAGTCCTAACTAACTGAATTGTTTCCTTCACTAATATAGACCATTGTGAAAGATCATGATTCATGCTTAAAATACCTGTTGTAGCGTGGCAGCAAAAATAACAATGAGTTATATCAATTTCCCTTCGACGCAATAGCAACAACGACTTTAAGAAATCCACACAACAGATGTGGGCGTGACACGTCCATCTTGATGCCCTTTTTCCACTCACTATGCTAGTCGCAAAACTTAGAGAAAATTAGGATTAGGATTTCTCCGTGTAAGAGGTATGCACAAATTGCCTTGCTTACTAGCCCCTTAGGTGTTACTATTTATAGCCAATACTTAACAGAAAATCTAAACATAATTTGAGTCTTATTGGACCCATCTGATGTAAGTCCGATTTAATTAAAAAATTAGTCATACTAATTTATTTTAATTAAGCACCAATAAAACTGCTTTAGTGTGCGACCCTACAGGTTCTTATAACATTGACAATATTATTAAATCTTATTTAATAATATAGACAGTGAGCGGTGTCTAGCAACACTTTACTGTTACACAAGTAATAAGAAAATCAATAATTTAACATAATCTTTCTATTATTGACGTTAATATATATATATATATATATATATATATATATATATATATATATAGTAACGTTAATTGATAAAGTATGGTTAGACCATGGGAGTAATCAAACAATAAAAAATTCAAGTGTGAAATTTGTAAAGAATTAAGATTTAAGGCATGGAGACTAATCAATCAAGTTTTTGAGGTTCTAATTCAAAACCTATATCTTTCTTTCAATTACTATATATTTTATTTAATTTTACTTGTATTATAATCAAGATCTCTAATATGTCAAAAGTATTTTATTTAAGATCATTCTAAATTTATTCATCATTAGTTCGGTTAGCGAATTTCTTAAACTAACCTAGAATATCTAAGAATAAAGTCCTAACATTCTCATCATGATTGCATAATCCACAGTCATCTATATCTAGTGATAGTTAGATTACTATGGTTTAAATTTCAAATACACTATCACAATACTTCTCTCACAAATCATATATGAGATGAAAAATCAATTACAAGATTGTCAATCAAGCAAAACATTAAGACTAATGAAGATCTAGAGTCATACAATTGTTTAAAATAAGTTTAAATAATAAAGAATTGAATTAAAAGATAACCATATAGTTATTAATTAGATCAAAATCTCTCAATCAAAAAGTGTTTAGTTCATGATTTTGTCGGGGGAAAATACAAGATAAAGAATAGAAAGAAATACATGATGAAAGACTTAGGAAAATAGTATATCAACAGTTCTGAAAATCGGACTAGTCGATCCGACTGTTGAATCGGAAACCGGACCCCTATCAGGTCCCAAACGCGAGATTAAAAATAGAATTTTTAAAAATTGAAATTCCAGCCTAAAAAATCGGTAAAAATCGATGAACTGATAAAATACTAGTAAAAATCTATTGAACCGGTCAATTAATTTAAAAAAAATTAGTTTCTTAAAATTTAATAGCTATTTTATAGTAAAATATAATATATAATATACTTTAATGGGGATGTATCTAGTGAGAATGTTAAAGTTATATGAGAGTGAGAATGCATAAAATTATACATGGATGATTAAGATTAAAAGATTTTAAAATGTCATATGACTACTTTAAAATGTCACATGATTCTATGTTCTAATTTTGACCATTTAAGTAAGATAAATTATTCATATTTATTCCTTTCAGTCTCATTTTTCTTATTTAATATGTCTTAAGAGTGTATCTAGTGAGAATGTCTCCTCATATAAGTTCAAACCGGGGACATTAATTCATGATTCACCTCAATCGTAAACCGTAGGTCCAGCCTGTTCACTGATATATGTTTGTAACTATAAAGTACCAAAATTGAAAACAACGTCTCTAATTTGTAATAAAAAAAGCCTCCATTGACATTATTTTTGTAAGGGAAATGTTTATCGTACAACTAAAATTGATCAAATCAGCATCCAACTTATTAAACACAATTGTATGATTTGTTTGTTAATGAATCTCATTAGTATATAATTACAAGTTGGATGGAAGTTGAATGATATTTATGTTGTACCTATAATATTACCGATTTTTTTAGTATAACTCCTCAGTCTCCTCTCATAAAATATTCCTCTTCATATATATATATATATATATCCAATTATTATTCAACACAACTAGGCAATGTATAGCAGAAAGGACTAAGAGTCGGTGCTTCCTGATTCAAGCTAAGTCATTCCAACGCGCTTAATTCTTCTACCTTCCACATCATCTGATCAACTCCTAATTTTTATATAAACTTGAAGAGAAGTAAGAATCTACGGGCACTATATATACATATGGATTTGATCCTAAACTACAAGCTTTAGAACACTGTCTTTTTCTATTCTAAAGTTTTACGTGCTAACCAATGGCTATATATAGTCCTCGAGACCAAGCAATATTCATCACACAATTACACACACACATACATACATACATCGCTTCAATCTAAGTTTATAGCATTAATTTAATTAGCAAGATGAACAAGTCCATCATTGGGTTGGTGCTTCTACTTTTGGTCTCTGTTGCATTTGCTGGTCAATACGACCATGCAAGCGACAGGAATGGACCATGTGGGCAGTACAGCTTGGAGAGGGTGCTCACGGCAAAGCTGAGGCACTGCGAGAAGGCGGCGAGAGGGTTGTACGCGCCGGTGTCTCGGCAGTGCTGCGATGACCTTAAAGATGTGTCAATCCACTGCCTCCATGCCGTCTTCTCTTCCGACGCATTCAAGCATGTTGGCGTTAACCCACACATTGCCATCACCATTCCTGCACGCTGCCATCATACCTATCCTCCTCATCATCATCATTAAATCCACAGGTATCTTTATTATTTCATTTACGGAAAGCGAAATGTTAGGTGAAAAATGGATAACCAGAGCCAATGAGTCCATTGGATAACTTTTGGCCAAAAAAAATTATCTCTAAGTAATTAGTATTTAATAAGCTGAAATATTTGTGACCCGAAATCTCTATATGAACCGATATTGACTGATTTTTTATTATGGAAATAGCACCCTCGTACTTTACTCATATATATGAAACCCATCTCTCTACATACGTTGATGAAGTAATTACTCATTCCAAAAATATTATCCAATAAATATCTAACTTGTATTATTCATAATATGTATTATATGTAATGTATGTTATACATGTGTAAAATTGGTTAAACAAAAACAGAAAATAGTATAAAAAAAACACAAATGTTTGGATAACAACAAAAAAACAAGCCAAAACAGTCAACAAAGCCCATTTAGCATTTTATGATCCAAATAGCATTTTAATCATTAGTATATTTTTAATGAACTGGATGATTGTGGCACAAATTCCTATTTATTGGCTGTTTTGACTAGTTTTTTATTGTACCCCTAGCAATACTCTAAAAAAATGCACCATATAAATGTGTTATTATTAAAATACGTACTTCTTTATTTGTAATATATGTTATATATTAAATACTTGTTAAATGTATTAATATTCTACAACAAACATTTCCCTTATTCAATATATTTTTAGAAAAAAAAAACAAATGTAATTTAATATGTAGGGTATGAAGTAGATTATTATGTGTCATTATTTCATCAATTTCGGTACTAAATATATATATAAAGTTACGTAATCTCATTCTTTTTGTTATATTCTTTCTGCAGCTTATATGTTTACCTCGATGGCTGAGAGCATGATTCAGGGTGCATGAGGTTATTATGTCATATCGTCAAAGTTCAGGCTATTCATTTTGAGTTGTATTCTTATTAATTTGAGCTCTTATCAGTTGTATGTAGTGGATATATGTGTGTATGTTCATTTAATATGTTAATTTGTAACGAATTTTCTAATATAATAAAATAATGATCGGCTCTTGGCCTTTATCTAAGATCAAGTGGAATAGGTTGGTAATATGAGTCTTTATTATTTCAATACTTGCAGGTTTTATTTTTCTCCAATAATTAAAATATGTGAATCAATTTTTACTTCTTCTTAAGTACTTAAAGATATTCTTGGCAACTGTCCAGTGATGATTACCGAGATTTGACTGGTATTTGCTCGTAATGCTCAAAGCATACGAGACATCTGATCGTGTACATAACATAGCATACATGATAGATCTAATTGCAGATCCATATAGAATCTTGCACGATGATCCATCCTCATATCACGCAACAAGTCATCCTTGTCAACCCAATGAAAAGAGAGAAAGTTAAAAAAGACAACAAAAAAAAAACTAAAATTAATTTCTAAAGTTCACCCACACGATTGAAAAACACTAGAAAATTTACCATTCATTCACTATTCTTAGTTTTTTAAGAGAAAAAACCCTATCAGAGCTTGAAGGCGAAGATCAAGCTAAGGATTCACCCAGAGATCAAAATTAAGAAAAGAGAAATTTATTAGAGATATACCATTTTCCTAAGTCTTTCATCCTCTTTTTATGTATTTTTTTTTATATTCTTTATCATGTATTCTTTTCCAAAAATCATGAACTAAACACTCTTTATGTGGAGATTTTGATGTAACAAATAT
The DNA here is from genome assembly GCA_013621005.1 of Aeschynomene evenia. Taxonomy (NCBI): domain Eukaryota; kingdom Viridiplantae; phylum Streptophyta; class Magnoliopsida; order Fabales; family Fabaceae; genus Aeschynomene; species Aeschynomene evenia. The sequence continues at coordinate 6,553,110 of CM024265.1, read as the reverse complement.
AATTATCTTTTAATTCAATCTTTATTATTCAGATTTATTTTATACAATTGTATGAGTCTAAATCTTAGCCTTAACTTAGAGAAGTTTTGTGATATTGTACTCGAGATTTAAATCATATAATAATCTAGCTATCATTAAATATAGATGACTTCATGTTCACAATTATGATGAGAATATAATGTTAGGACTTTACCTTTAGGTATTCTAGGTTAGTTTATGAGATTGGCTATGAATGAGTTAAGAATGAACTTAAAAAAACACTCCTAGCTAGCAAATTAAGGTCTCAATTGTCATACAAGTACAATATAGATTGAATAACATAGATGATAATTGAAAGAGAGACATAGATTGTTAAGTTAGAACGTCTCAATTGTCTTTTTTTTAATTGTTGGTTTAATTACTTGTGATGATTGTTATGTTACTGTAGGTACTTGTAATGACTGTTATAGGAAAATTTTAATTTGATATGTAATCTTATTAATTAGCTATTTGACGTGTGATGTTATTGACATAAGATTTGATAAGTAATATTATTGTTTATATTTAATTTGAGAAAAATGATCTAGAATCTTCAATGATTTATAACAAGTAAATAGTATTGAAACAGAACAGATTTACACACAATTTTTTTCCTTTTACCGAGGAAAATTCCCTCGATAAATAATTTTGAGGGCGGAGGCTCCTTTATGAGGGGCGATGGACCCCCCTAAATTTTTTTATTTTTTTAAAACTAACCTTATTTCTTTCATGTTGGTCTCTTTGAAAATTTTATTTGATATAATTTTATCAATTTTACATTTAATTAGTTATTTTTATGAATTTAATTTTAATCTATTGTGAGTGTAAAATAATATTACGCATATATCTAATCATATATTGACATATTAGTAAAAGTATTTAACTCAATCACCAACTAATTAAAAAGTCACACAAATCAATCGATGTGATTGATTGACAATATAAAATTTTTTTACACTATCAGTGCATCATAATTAAACTCTATTTATATATTATAAAAGTCAACATGTTATATATAAGTTTCTGCTTTTTTTATTTTGATAGTAAAATATTAGTGAATAATTATTTTAGTTCTAATCTTTTAATTTAATATCAATTTAGTTTTAATATTTTCATATTTGATATAATTTAATAAAAATAAATATTCAACAAAATGAATTATTAAAATATTAAAATTACAAATATGAGAATTTAAGTAATTTTGGCCCCTCAGCTCCTAAAGAAATAGTGTAACTCCGCCCCTGTACACACCAGATGATATATGATGTGCATATTATATAATGCACAATATGTTTGTTGTTTTGAGTAATACTTTATTGTACACCTTTATATATATATATATATATAAAAGTAATTTTACACATATCCAATCATGAATTATCATATCAGTAAAAGTCTTTAACTCAACCACTCATTAACTAAAAGTGAATGTGATTTACTGACAGTAAAATTATATATATATATATACACATTTTGATGGCATAATGTATGATATAAGTCCAAAACCGGCGACATTAATTCATTATTCATTTCAATCGTAAACCGCAGCCTGTCATTGATATATGTTTGTTACTAACTAAAGTACCAAAATTGAAAACAACATCTCTGATTTGTATAATAAAAAGCCTCCATTGACATTATTTTTTAGTAGTATAACTCCTCAGTAGTGTGCTCTCACAGCTATTCCTCTTCATATATATATATATAGCCAATTTTTCAACACAACTAGGCAAGTTAGTAGAAAGGATGAAGAGTCGGTGCTTCCTGATTCAAGCTAAGTCATTCCAACGCGCTTAATTCTTCTACCTTCCACATCATCTGATCAGCTCCTAATTTTTATATAAACTTGAAAAGAAGTAAGAATCCACGGGCACTATATATACATATTGATTTGATCCTAAACTACAAGCTTTAGAACACTGTTTTTCTCTACTCTTAAGTATTACGTGCTAACCAATGGCTATATATATAGTCCTTAAGACCAAGCAATATTCATCACACAATTACATACACATACATACATACATACATAGCTTCAATCTAAGTTTATAGCATTAATTTAATTAGCAAGATGAACAAGTCCATCATTGGGTTGGTGCTTCTACTTTTGGTCTCTGTTGCATTTGCTGGTGAATACGACCATGCAAGCGACAGGAATGGACCATGTGGGAAGTACAGCTTGGAGAGGGTGCTCACGGCAAAGCTGCGGCACTGCGAGAAGGCGGCGAGAGACTTCTACGCGCCGGTGTCTCGACAGTGCTGCGATGATCTGAAAGATGTGTCAATCCCTTGCCTCTACGCTGTATTCTCTTCCGACGCATTCAAACATGTTGGTGTTAACCCTCACATTGCCATCACTATTCCAGCACGCTGCTATCACCATCACTAAATCCACAGGTAATAACTATGTATTTGTGTAAGTTTAATTTTCTCAAGTGCCAATATATTAATGTAATTTATTTTTATGAATGAGTTAGATTATTATGCATATATATAACTCATTATTTCTTTTGTGTTGTGATTGTTTTTGCAGCTTATATGTATACCTCCAAGACTGAGAGCATGATTCATGACACCTGAGATTATGGCATATCGTCAAAGTTCAGGCTACATATATGTGTTGTAGTATCGTTAATAATTTGAGCTCTTGTCAATTATAGTGGCTCATATATATGTTCATTTGTAATAAATTAAATTCCTAACATAATAAATAATAATCTGCTCTCGAGCTTTGGAGTAAATTAAATGAAAATGAGTGAGTTGTACTTATTTTTATCAATAATAAATTATTGACGTACAACATAAATATGTCCCACGAACATTCAACATGTGTTATATATAAGATGTAATGTGTGCTATACATATAGCATGTAATTTATGGTTCCAAACACACTCGCTAGAATGTAATTTATACCTCAGCTATGACTGAAAAATCACACCATAATAGCTACTAACACACAATCATCCCAAACGACATGACTACGTGAAAGATAGGACTCTACCCTTTGGATACTAGTTCTCCAAATGTCTTAGGAAGAAGCAAAACTTTGGACCAAAGAAAGAAGAAGTAAAGCGTTCAACTATGGAAGACTCGTTCTTTTATTCAACAAACAAGCAAAGTACACTTTAAAATTTGAATTGAAGATATGAAACTAAGCTATCGTGACTCCTAGAATGGAATAAAAGCTAGAAACTGAAACAAACGAAACAAAAGGATTTCTGTTATGATCTTTATGATGTCTTAATCTCCCGACTAAATTGTTCTATTTATAGTCTTTAAGGCTACCTTGATTTTCGAAGGCAATACATACCCACGTTCATTCCCACATTTCAGATGATCAATCCAACTTTAAACTCCAATTTCAATCTTATCCCCAACTTTTCGCAACTGTCCAAGATACTCAATTCTTGCATGACTCTTCTTCTACTACAACTGACTTATGATCTTCACTGAACATACCTCAGTTAAAGCCTTCAACTTGTTCGTTCTTATTGTCTTGGCTAACTAACTTTTTTATTTTCTCTGTTAAGCTAACTATTAAGATAAATATCAAGAACTACATATTAAGTGGTTCTTATAAGTGGTTAAATTACACATATTAAAAACTACATATATATTACACATACTAAAATATAAAAGATTATACATATAAAATGTGTGCAAGTGTTACACATTATACATATTAAGTACTACAACTTAGATACATATGCTAAGAACTACATATTACATGTACTAAATATCACAAATTACTCATAGAGAGTATGAAGTGTTACACATTATACATATCAATAATGTTTGTCGTACAACAGAAATACGTCCAACATGTATCCAACGTATACTATACATAATATAAGATGTGTGCTATATATATGTACGTGTACTGTACAAATAACACACATTCCATATCATGAATAATATACCTTGGATATTTGTTGGATGTATTTATATTGTACAAGAAATATTATTACTACAAATTGTACATATCACAAATTACACATTCTATGAGTAGACTCATTATTAATGATTAGTTGTTTATTGACGAACTTTTGTTGTATATATAACATCATTAATTTAAATATAAAAGCGAGTATATATTAAAATTTCAATAATAAAAATAAATATTAAATTAATACTAAATATTTTTTTATTATACATCTGACATTTTACATATTATTGAAATCACTTTATCTCTATGAAAAGTTATTGAGTGTGAAATCATAAATCAAGTAGCCAACGGTGTATTCCCATTGGTGCGCCGCTATGCAAAATAAAGAACCTTCATTTTTTTTTCTTTTCTTGTCTTAGTTCGTCTAAGTGAACATCAAAGCAAGCTACTTTAATTTAGCATAGCTTGTTATAGCTGAGATAAATGAATAATTAAGTAAGCCACTTTATTTGAAGAATATAAAATTGTTTGACCACATCAAATCCCGGATGAGACATTCTACCAAAAAAAATCCCGGATGAGACTTAACATCAATTCTTTGTCATCTCAATCATAAACCTAGGTCCAGCCTGTCACTGATATGTTTACAACGTCTCAAAGTCGATAATAGTATATGTTAATAATTAATAGAAAAGCCTCCAATTATATTCATGACTAGGTAAATATGAATTTTGCTATGAGTATAAAATTGTACCAGTCAAAATAATTAAAAATAAAAATTTTGATATAAATTACTCAATTTATTAAAAAAGATACATAATTAAAAATATTAATTTAACTAAAAATATTAAAATAAACTTTATTGACTATTTTGACAAAAATAAATATTGATATACCCAAAACTTCCTCAACCATGATAAAGTAATTCCAACTTGCTCGCTTAATTCTCGAAAATGTTAATAAAAATATTATAAAAATAATTTTAACACTTATTAATTAATACAAATAAGTATAAATTATTTTTTAATAATTATTGTGAAAATACTTATCAATTACTTTTAAATATTTTTGACGATCATTAATTATAATATTATTTATATTAATAATATTTATTAACTTATTTAATATTTAAATTGTTAAAAATATTCAGTATTATTAATTAGTTAATTAATCTATAATTTTATATAAACTTGAAGGAAAGTAAGAACCTGCGGGCGCATTTTCACGTATAGCCCCTTTTCCCAAGAAGTTTAATTGATGGATTATATTTATTAAACCATTTGCGTTTGATCATTGTTTTGCCAACTACTCTGCATAATTTTCTTGTCTTTTTTAAATAACACAGTACAGTATTCATCACTTAATTACCTCCTTAGCTTCAAGACAATTACGCAAACAATAATGATAAATAGATAATGACAAATCAGCCCATATAGCCAATGAGCCTATTTTGACTTTGATTTTGGCCCAAATAATCATTGACATTGTAATGGGCTGAGTAATTATGGCCTAAAATCTCATTTATTGGCTGATTGGGCTGGTTTTGTATTGTTCATTTAGCATCACCCTTAAGCAAAATACACCGAAAATACTCATAATTATTATTAGTTTAAAACAGATTCTAGTTTCTTAACCACTTATTGCAACAGATATGAAGAGAAAGAAAAGAATCCCTAATTAGGGTTCATCGAAGAAGATAAGAAGAAAAAAATAAATCTAAATATTTCATCTAATTGTATTAGTTAATTGTATCTTAAAAAAAAGGCTGAGGGCCTGTAATATATAGCCCAAACAATAAACAAGAAAAGATCAAGAAAAAATGTACACGTTAAATATAAATAAATACACATACTAAATATAAAGAATTGCATACACTAAACATATAAGCACCAAACTGATACGAATTAGTATCTAGAGATAGAGAAAATAGAGAGAATTCAGAAAAAAATCAGAGAAAAATCTCTAAATTAGGGTCAAAGAAAAAAACTATCAATCAATCTTCAATATCTAATATAATGCAATATATACCTATTTCCTAATTGAGCTTCTATTGTATCATTAATGTATTGCATACACCATATATTAAGAATAAACACAACAAAATTACAGTTTTGCACACACTAAGGCTGAGTTTGGTAAAGTTGTGGCTCTTGAAAAGCTGATGATCTTCTTGGGTTATCAAAAAACTGCTCTTAAATAGCCATAATAGTACCGTTTGGTAAAATTATACAAAAATTGCTTTCAATAAGCATAAGTCATCATTATAATGTTTGGTAAAATAGTCTAAAGTGGCTCCCAATATATAAAATGACCATAATAGACATAATATTAAAAGATAATGTGTAAATGAGAGTCATTTATGTATTTTCATTTTCAGAGAGTCTGGCTCTGAGAAGCTACTCTTGATGGCTCCCAAGAACACCTCCTGCTCTCAAAAGCCAGGAGCAAAAACAGTCCAACTTTTTGATTTACCAAACGCAAAATAGGAGCTAATACAACTTTTTGAGAGTATGAGCACCCCAACGAAAAGTTTTACCAAACTCAGCCTAAATATATAGAAATACACACACCAAACATATACAATTGCACACATCAAACATACACATCAAACATATTATTATTATTATTATTCTTTTTCCCATTCTTTTCTCATTTTATTTTCATTTTTCTTCCTTTTTTTTCTTTCTTTCTCCTCTCATTTCCTTCATTTTCCCATACTTTCTTTTTGCCCCACTCTCATTTCTTTCTTTTTTCCCCCCATAAATGCTTGGAGAACATCATTTTTCCAGCCAAAACAGACAACAAAATCCATGTTAACATTTTTATCCCAAATAACATTATTGACCATGTGTATTTTTTTAATGGGCTGAGTAATTTAGGCCTAATTTTCTATTATTTGCTGTTTTGACTGATTTTTTGTTGTGCATCGTCTAGCATTGCTCAACTCTTCTTCCCTTCTTTCTTTCTTTCTTTCAAGGAAAGCCACCCCTCCCTACTTCTCTTCCCTCATTTCATCAATTTTCCTCTTCCTCCGTCCCTCCAAGGTAAGTTATTGAGCAATTTTTCTGTCTTTGTCTCTTTCTCTTAATTTTGGGATTTTAGGGTTTCAATTTGAGGAGTTTTGCTTTCCATTTTAATAAGAGTCTAATTGATGGTTGTCATAGATTTTAATTCTATTAGAGATACTCATTCTAGATCCTCCAAATGATTATCAACCTCTAGGAGTCCATATGTGAGCTAGTAAATGGATTATTTATATTTTGGCTAGATATAAGTTATTTGATACTGGTATGAATTGATTATTAGGTAGTGTTTGTTTTCAATGATTCTAAGATCAGAGTCAAGGGAGTCATGAAGTCAGTGTCACAGGAGTTATAGTTACAGTGACTCCAAAATTGACTCCGAATACACAGTCACATATTTGTGCCTTCCTTCCAACACACTATGACTCCAAAATTGAAGTGAACAAAAAATTGACAATTTTGTTCACTGAGTCACTGTGACTCTGTTTCCATCTGCACTATGACCCTTGCACCAAACACTTGGCAGAGTCATTTTTTCACTGACTCCTTGACTCTACCACAAAAGTCAATAAAAACAAAAACTACCTTATGGATGTTCTAGCCTGGTTTGATGAATTTGTGATAATATGTGGATGTATGTGCGCAAGATGCGATTTTGTAGTGGCTGCAGAACTAGATCGGCTCGCTGCAATGAGATATGGTTGCTACGGATAGCAGGTGGTCATACGAGTCTAGGTCATCTGCAGAATCTCGTTCGCTGCAACCAGAGTCACCTACAGCATGCTCGCTACAACAAGTTATACTTGCTACAACGAGCTTGTTTGTCGCAGACAGCTCGCTACAACGAGGTGGGGGTGCTATAGGGAGTGTATTGTTGATGTTATTTTGTTTTGTTGTTTTCAAGTGCTTTAATATAATGATGGTATATATGTGGAAGTAACTTATGATTGTGAGGTGGTTTAATTAAGCATTCTCGAATCGGAGACATAGAAAAGAACATCATGAGAATATATATGTATGTATATATATATATATGGATGATGATGTGGATTTGGAGTCCGAATATGGTTTGAATTCCTAAGACTATCGAGAAGAGGTTATGAACCTATGAACCTTGAGGCCTTATAATGGGCGGAGTCCCTAGAGTCGTCAAGAAGAGATCTGAAGGGACTTATGGGCCTTTAATAGCTAATGATGGACTTGGTCCCTAAGATATCAAAAAAGAGGTCTCTCGTGATAAAAGACAGCTAATCTGTTAAGAAACCAACATATGTGATATCGACTAGTGGTGTTATGATTATGCATGCTTGATGATGATGACTGGGAGGAACCTATATCCTAATTTTTAAGAAAATCCTAGATGTATACCTAATAGTAGTTAATCATATAATCAATTTGATCTCTACTATTGAAATTTAACGTTATTAATTCATTGAAACTTTAATTTCACTCCTAAAACTTATATAAAAAGAGTTATTAATTAGTTTATGGATATTTTATATTCTCAAGGTCATATATATATATATATATATACCTTGTCCACAAAAATGACATCAATCCATTCAAAAAAGACAAAACAAAAAAAATGAAGAGAGCATTTACAAACAAAGGGTTACCCACACCCATCGATACGTAACAATAAAGTACACAATGCATCAGGACATCACATAATTGAGAAATAACACTAAAGTCTAAAAGGCCACTTATACCCACACGAAAACTAAACATTCAAAATACAACAAACTCAGCAGGAAGCAATTATGGCTTCAACAAGTCTAGGCTACTATATATTGACCTAATAAATATGTTCAGTTAACTTATGTATTGCGACCTGCTGGTTACTTAGATGATTGGTACAAAAACGACCCAACACATATATATATATATATATATATATTGCCAAAATAGTACGTACTTGATTTCTAGCTATTATTAATGTCTTATTATTGATTATTAGAGTAGTGGAGACTAGTACTTCTTGCTACTACTTCCATATATATTACAGCGTACGTGGTCGATCACCATCCTGAAACATTACCAACAAAGTACATTTTCAAAGGTCAATTCAATACAATACAACATCAACATACATTTACTTTTTCTATTGTATGTAGGTTCCACCAGCATTAGATATATATGTTCCAAAGAGTTTAACTATATATGCACGTGATATTATTTCTGCTAGTTGCAAATTTTGTTCATTATATTGTTATTCCTTTATGATTAAATGGGTATCGAATCATCACTATTAATTCAAGTTTAATATCTTGAATTCTATATATGTATGTTGGGGCGATTCAAAATACTTAAATTTAAATATATTATATATGAGATATAGTTGAAGCACAACAAAAATCCGATCAAAACAACCAATATATTATACACAACATATATAATATAAAATACACAACATATATCACATGTTGCAGTATCATCTTTTTTTGCAACATTAATATATGTTGTACACATCATGTTATATAGCGTGTACAATATGTAATATTCGTTATGCAATTTATATTATATATATTGTGTATATATAATTTGTTGACTGATTTTTTGTTTTACTTCTAGCAAATCTCATTGTATATACCTGATGATCTTCAGGATGGTGAGTTTACATACTATGGAGTGGTGTTTAATAATAAAGGGAACCTGCAGAAATAAACAAAAGAATAATAAACAATTGAGATTTTATTTGTAATAAAATAAAATAAAATAAAATAATAATTGCTGCTTTGGCTAAGACTGTGATAAGACTCGTATACCTTGCCACCAGTTCCCTCTTGAAGCGCTATTTGAATCGTTACCATTGGGATCATCATCATCTTTCTTATCTTTCTTAAACTGCAAATACATGAAGCGAAAACAATTTGTCATGTATACTTAATTATTTAGCTAACAACCATGAAATATTCAATTTTCTGTATCATTAGCATGAGCGGTTAATTAATATTTAGTTTAGAGTGCTAGAGGTATAACAAAAAACCAGTCAAAACAGCCAACAATAGGGAATTGAGTCTAAATCACTCGGCCCATTAAAAAAAAATACACATGGTTAATAATGTTATTTGGGCCAAAACTGTTAAAATGAGCTTTGTTGGCTGTTTTGGCGGAAAAAATGTTGTTCCCCAAGCATTGATGATTTAGTTTATCACTAATTCTATGTGTACAATGAAAATTGTACAATACTTATACAACCGTTTAATTTATATGTAATTATCCAGCATAAACTTTGAAAAAAAAGGTATAAATCTAGTTAATTAATAGCGAGTAGTTAAATTTCCATGATTATGAAACTTCTATATCATATATATACTCCTTTAATTTCATCCACTCTTATTATACATTAAAAAATTAACAGATGTAAACATAGTGCTAGCGCTCACATACATCAATTTTTGGATAAGTAATGTTATTTGCACACTTAACAATCAGTCAATATATGATTTTAGGTCACAATCATTTAATTTACTTAAAATTAACTTATCTCCTTCATTCTTACATCAGTAAAAAAATATCAAAGTGAGTTCATTGATTATTTTGATTATTTTTCATTATAAATTAAGACTTATGGTTTTTGGATAATCATTATATATAAAGATAGTATTTATTTATTATTATTGGCTCATGCATGTTCTGCCTTAAATAATTAATATATACTAACGACTCGACAGACACTTCCGTGTCTGTCAAGTCGCTTTTTTAATTTTTTGATGAATATTTTATAAAATAATATTATTTAATTTAATTTTATTGACAAATTTTTTATAAAATAATATTATTTAAATTAATTAAAGTTATCTCAAATTTCATTTTAATTCATAGAGAGAGAAAATTTGAATATTAGAAGTTATAAATGGTAGTTGTTTTCAAATTTTTTTAATTTTTCTTAATTTTTGTTTAATCTATTTTGAGAGACCAAAAAATAACCGACTTTTTGGATATTCTCTTTATAAGTAGTATATATATATATATATTTATATTTATTGAGAATATTAAATTTATATGTCAGTGAGATGAATACATTTTGTTGTATAATTATACATTGATGATCAAAATTAAAAAATTTTACATAACTACTTAAAAACTTCACGTAACTTTATATTTTAATCTTTACTATTAAAGTAAAATATGATCATTGATATTTATTCTTCTCCCTTTTATCTCTTATATTTATATATATATATTGGCACCAATTTAGGTAGAATGTTGATGACAGATGGTGCATATGCCAGTAAATACATATAATAGTGCTATTATATACAAACCAGTTACTAGCTAGCCTTTTTCCAAAAATACCATGGACCATCAATCATAATAAAAGGATAATGGGAATGAATGAATGAATTGAGGGAGGTAGCACTCACAGCATGGTGGTGGGATTCAGTGGTCCTCGTTGTTGTTGTTGTTCTTGGCGAATAATTTTCTTGACCACCATAGTAGATTGATGAACTGTAGTAGCTGGGCTCCACCGTCTCATTCTGGTAATTGGTACTATTATTATTATTATTATTATTATTATTATTATTATTATTATTATTATTATTATTATTACTATTATTCCTGTTACTAGACATGCCACCACTGCTTTCACCTTTACCGTAATTGCCTGAAAAACGAATAATCCAAACTCAAAGGCATTATACGCCTAGACATTCCAAGCAGATTAGATAAGACATATATATGTTCCCGGTATGTATGTACGTAGACAAACATTATTGACTGTTTATTTGAAAAAAAAATTGCTAGAGCTACAATAAAAAACCAGCAAAAATAGTCAATAATAGGAAATTTGGCCTAAATCACTCGGCCCATTAAAAAAATACACATGGTTAATAATGTTATTTGGGCCAAAAGTGTTAAAATGAGTTTTGTTGGCTGTTTTGGCTGGAAAAATATTGTTCTCGAAGCATTTATGCTTCAAAAATGATGTTTTAATATCCTAAAAGAGCATTGATAGGAGTATAACATTATATTAGTCAAAACAGTCAAAAATAGGATTTTTGGCTTAAATCATTAAGAAAAACACACATGATGTTATTTGGGTAAAAAATATTTAAATGGACTTTATTGACTTTTTTTCTGAAAAATTATTGTTACCCAATAATTTATGATTCTAAAATGAATGTTTCCGTAAGATATTCACTTTTCGTCCATCCTTTTAAGTGGAAGGTGATCTCCATTTTTCACACTTATCAATAATGTTTGTTGTACAATAAAATTACATTCAATTAGCATTCAACGCTTGTTATATGTAATGTGTGTCATACATAACATATATTATATATATGACATACATTATATATGAGACACATTATATATAGTATATATTGGATAGTTATTAGATGTTATTTTTATTGTACAATAAATATTATTCTACAATTAGTGTATCTAAGAGTATGAAATAGATGTCTCAATATAATATTGATTTCAAGACCTCAAAATATAACCGTCCAATTTAATTTATTTTTAGATATATGCGTTGAAATTAGTCAAATTAAAAAAGGAAGTATATTTGTATAACGAACCTGGTGCTCCATAATTTCTGGTTCCCACGTCTTGCCTTCTTGAATCTCTCCCACCAGCCTATAAAGTTTTAAAATAGAGTAACACTGATTAATATATTATTACATGTGACATTCCATTATAATCACCGGTGATACACTGATACCACACGGACAATAAAGGAAGTCAATCAAATCTATTTAATATAAAATATGTAAATTCTTAATAATATTTATTGTTAAAAAAGTTTAAATTATTTAAGTAATTTATAATTTAATAAATTGGTTCCATTTGGCTCTTATGCATTATTAGTGTATAAAGTATATTTAATGTCGGTAGTTATGTTTTCTTTCGTATGTCTTTTCAAATAGTTAATCACACTAAGAGAGAAGTAATTTTAACGAGATAATTATATATAAATTGAATAACTTTATCAAAATATTTCATATTATTATATCAAAATTAAAACATGTGTGTATTATATGTATAACACTATAACTCTTCATATATCATAGCTGTTATATATATATGACCAGAGAGTGACAAACTGACGATGAAAAATTATATTCATTTACACTTTCTTATTAATGGCATACTTCTACATATAAACAAAAGGATTTTAGAAATTCATCGCTCAACATGTGCTTGCTATTATGTCTATAGTTAATATATATGCAAAAGTCATGCATCTGAATTTATCTAAAGTCTTAAGCCCTTAAACATATGATACATAGAGTTTTCATGACAAAGTGATAGTAATAATATGATACATAGAGTTTTCATGACAAAGAGTTTTAATAATAATATGTTTGATCTTTACTACTCTTGTTCTTTGAAATGTGGGAGCTTGATAAAAGTCATTTACCTACCTTAACATAACATAGAAATTTGGAGCTTCATCGGTTTTAGGAAAATATTTATTATTTCTTATATCTTACTACTCGTTTTAATAATGATTACAAAAATTTTAAATTGTTTCATGTTTTTAAAATTTTATTTTCAATATTTTCTCTTGACAAAATTCTGCCACTTAACTGAAAAAAATGAAAACAATGTGTTATTTTCGTAATCAATATTAAAAATTAAAAAAAAATTAAAATCAAAATATCCTTAAGAAAGAGATGACTGTTGAAGATAGTTATGTTGGTCAACGAACAGCCATAAATTAAGTAATAATATTTCTCATACAACGTAAATATGTTTAACTAATAGTCAATATGTGCTATACATAATATTCCATCCGTTCCAAAATATTAGTCGTTTTGATTTTTTTGGTTTATTGGAAAACTAATGTATCTAAGACACAATTTGTGCCTAGGTACATTAGTTTTCTAATGAACCAAGAAAGCTAAAACGACTAATATTTTGGAACGGATGGAGTAGTAATGTATGTTATATGTATAGCACACATTTCATATTATGTATAACACATGTTAGATAATAGTTGGATGTATTTCTATTATATAACGAACATTAATGTAAATTAAATAAAAATGATGAAGACTTGGAGGTTATAATTAGTCACTACACTAATTAATTGAAAATTTTGACCATAATGCCTCATTAGATCTCATGTATTGGCGCTGTATTGACTCAAATGAAAACAATAAAAGGCCTTAAAAGCATAAAGTCAGCTAGGGATATAAAATTGTACAGGTCAAAACAACTAAAAATAGGAGTTTTGATCTAAATCACTCCCCTCATTAAAAAACTTACATGATTAATATATTATTTGGATCAAAAGTGTTAAAATAAGTTTTTTAATGACTGCAAAAGTATTATTTCTAAGGAGTCTGTGTAAAAACATTTGGAACTTTCTTTTGGTATTACAGACACACTTAAACCACCATTTTGACATTACTAAATCAAAACATGAATAAAGGAAACAAAAAAATATATATGTACATATACTTTCTTTCACATAATTTATACATGCACTCTATTTTTTTTTTAGGTTTTAATATGACTTCACTTAAGTATCCAAACTTATAATTTTTATTGTTGGATGTCGATATATCTACAATATACATATATGTACAAATAGCAAACCACGAATTACGGTGAGTTATATTTTAGGATGAAGTTACTTCCATTATCTTAAGATGATGAAGCCATAGTCATGCATGTTATTAAACATTGAGCAGGTAAAACCGATGAACAATAAATACATGAATAAACAAAAATGATTAAGCAGCAAAAGTATATAGAAGTGTGGAAATTGAAGAGATGATGCATACAGTGGATGGAGGAGGGAAGATAGAGCCAAAGATGCTGGTGGATGAAGATGAAGTGGAGGATGGGTCCTTTGGCCCAAAAAGGTGATCAAAATTGGTTGGTGAGGATGATGAGGAAGAAGAACCTCCTCCTCCCACCACTTTCTTTTTGTTGTTCTCCATCTCTCTCTCTTTTCTTCTCTTCTCTTTTCTTTTGTGTGTGTGTTGTGATGTATGTGTACTATACTCACTACTCACTACTCACTTATACCAATACTACTAAATAAGTATTTGTTTGTCAACCAACGACCAAAACTACTTGGGATTTTAATTCATTTGATTGAGAATCCCGTAACGACCAAAGAAAGGAATGGATAAGGTTTGCAGGGAAGAAGCAAACAAAAGAGATAACAAAGAGATGAAGAAAAGGCAGAAAGAAAAAGCTAAGGGGGCAGAGCAGAGCAGAGCATAGAAGGGGTGAAGAGAAGGGGAGAGCACGTGATGATTGCAGAGAGGGGGTGTGTGTGTAGTGTGGGAACATGGAACGTATAAGATGGTATTTATAAGCCCAAAAATATGCTGCCACCATGTGCTCACATTCAATTCAATTTCCAATTTCAATTTTCAAGCTCTGCTCTGTTCTGTTCTGTTCTGTTCTGTTCTAATTACCACAATGCTCACAACTCTTTGTTGACACATGGGTGCCCTCTTGGGTCCCAGCTGGACATGATGCCCAAATCCAAACCCATCGTGCCTCTCAATCTCTTTGACTCGTTCTAACAGATTTCTTTTCATTTGGATAAAGGAACAAAGAAACAATTCCGTTACGGTAGTTTCACTTTTTTTTCTTCAGTCGGAAAGAGTTTAGGTTGAAAGAAAATTTTTCAAGTCTCATTGTTTATTGTTTATTGTACAATATAAATACATCTAATCATTATTCAACATGTGTTATATATAATGTATGTTATATATAACATATGTGATATATATAACATACATTACATATAATATACATTATGTATAGCACACATTAAATAGTTGTTAGATGATAATAAACATTATTGGTTTTAGAACTTATCAAACCCTTAGTATTCTTATAAATTTGATAATCAAACTCAAATAATCCTCATACATCTTTACCAAAAGAAAAAAATAATCCTGATACATACTTGAACAACAATGCTATTTGAAAATTTATTATTTTCTTTTCATATATCCAAATATCCTGCTTATAAAATATGTGAAATTCATCATATTTATTATTTACTTTTTTAATTCATTCTTTTTTCGCTTCTCCTCTCTCACATGTTAGATGTATACATTCAACTCAATGTCAAAATAACATTTTTCATACGTGAAAGGTTGATCAAATATAGTAAGTTATATTCCTACGGTATTTTCACATTTAGAATTGATGTTTATTTTATTATTATTTTTAAATGTTATTAATAAACTAAGTGGAATTGTGATTTCTACAAATCTAAAGATGATATTTAGGATGATATATGTGTTATTAAATATCAAAATATTACTATTATATATATAGGGGATGTATCAAGTGAGAGGGATGAGAGTAAAAGGAATAAAACTGGATCATTAGATCTTACTTGAATGGTCAAATTTATATACATATAGCCATTGTTAATGTTATGACCATGTTTTCAGTGACTGCAAGGGGATATCGAAAATTCCTCACCAACTAGTAGCCACGAAGGAGATTGACAAAGCTCCAGATGTTAGCGAGAATCAGAATATTAACAAAAAGAATTTGATCTCAATCCCTACTTTTATGAGGACGATTCGGACGAGAATAATGAAGATATAGGGTGGACAAAAGTGGAATGTAAGAAGAATAAAAGGAAACCGGGTCAATTCACCTTTACGACTTCTAAAGGTAAATCTCAATCAAATACCGTAAAGATGTCGACAGGGAGGAATGTCAAACCCAGAGAGAATCTCGGGAGAATAATAAATTGACTCAAAATCTGAGCAGAAAAGATTCTTGCTAAAATCTAGGACTACAAAGAATGGACACATTACACACAAATCACATGTTGCCTCAACATCCAGGACAGGGCCTAGTAATGAGGCCCAACAACATGTTGGAACAGTGACCCCTATTTTGAGCCAGGCAACAAGGGGGAAATATAAGAGAATGAGGTCAGGTTCGCTTCAAGCCTCGCCTGTGGATATGCATATAGAGAAGGAAGGGACCAAGGCAATGGATCCAGTAACTTTGATTGGACTAACGAGAGACATTTTACTTGAACCTCAAAGGGGTCGGGGGGAGAGAGAGGGCATAAGTTGCTTGCAGGGAGCCCCTACGACAGCGAAACCCAATTAGACTCCTAGGGAGTTCCTACATTCCACTTGCGCTGAGTTTTTTAATGGATTTAAATATTATTTCATGGAGTGTTAGGGGATCCATGAATAAGATGGCTCGTGGTCAGATCAAGGATCTTATTAAGAGGTTGAAGCCTGATATTTTCATTATCTTAAACACATGTTGTGTTTAAGAATGTTAGGTTGTTTTGGGAAAAGCTGGGTTATTCTTCGGTAGGTATTGTAGGCGGTGGGGCATAGAGGAGGAGTGTGGGTGCTGGCCTTAGGGGGAATAACTATTTTTCTCTCACTAGCATGAATGACCAAGGAGTTTCCTTTAGTGTACATCACCATTCTAGATGTTGGGGTTGTACGATGGTGTATACCACTCCAGTCCCATCCAGACGTGCTGAACTTTGGAGACACCTTAGAGAACTTAAAGATATGCACTCCTTTCCCTGGTTGGTGTTGGGGGATTTTAATAATATTCTTTTCCCTAATGAGGTGCAAGGGGAGTCTTTTCTCAGTCCAGAGCTGTCTTCTTCTCTGATACTTTAGACTTTTGCAGCTTGTTTGACTTGGGGTGGTGGGGAATAAATTTTCTTGGTCTCGACCTGTAGTGAATAATTTATTGTCTTGAAGTGCCTTGATCAAGCTGTGGCTAGTCTTGAATGGAGAAACCTTTTTCGAGAGGCTTTTGTGGAGAACCTTTGTCAGATTCATTCAGATCATTGCCCCATTTTGGTTAGGTGTGGGGGATTGCCTATGTCGGTTGGGGTGAGACCTTTCAGATTTCAAGCAGCTTGGTTAACCCATCCTGACTATAAACAAGTAGTGTGTTCACGGTGGGACAAGAAGAGACCTGATGCCATATCTTGCCTCAATGAAGTAATGTTGGAATCTAAGACTTTTAACAAGGACATTTTTGGAAACATCTTCAAGAGAAAGAAGAAGCTAGAAGATCATCTCCTCCACATTCAAAATAGATTGGCCCGGGAGGACTCCTTTCAGCTGATCAGAAGCATTGAGAAGGAGATTCAAAATGAGCTCGAGAGTGTAATTATGCAGGAAGAAATGTTATGGTACCATAAGTCGAGAGAGAAATGGGTCCACCTTGAGGATCGTAACAATAAGTTCTTTCACACTTAACAATTGTAACAATTGTATATAATCAATAACAATTGTATATGCTATATACGATGAATAATAGAAAAAAATAACAAGCTAAGTAATATTTACGTCGTCCTTTCATAATATTCTTGTGTTCTCATCTTTTTGTTATGTTATTGTAATGCTCGTTATGATAATTGGTCGTTTAACAAGTAATATATCTTCATTTTTATCTAATACTCCCTTTATTTTTTTTATCTGTCTACTTTCTATTTTCATGATATTTTAAGTAATGATTAGTTTTATCCAAAAGTTAACAAAAAGACTAATGTATTTTACTATATTGTCCTTAATTAAAGTGGACACATTATTTTAAGTAGTGTAATTTACTTGATAGAAGATGAATTAAATAAGGATAAAATAGGAAGAATATATTAAATATTAGCTAGAATTGCTAACTGAACAAATAAAAAAAATAAGCTTAAAATGTAAAGTGAACAGATAAAAAAATGGGAGAGTAAATATATTTATGTTTTACTTTTCATATACATTAAATTAATAATTAAAAAATAACATTTAAAATAGATAATGTTTAATATATTTTACATCATTATTCTTAATAAGAATATTAAAGATAATAATAATTAATATTGTCTAAAATTTTTAAATAAACAAATATTAAAAAAATAAAATATAAAAAGTATATACTTATTAGAAAACAGAAATAATAGCAAATTATATTAATAGCTTTCATGGTTAGCATTTGTGACCTTTATATATACTTGGATTGAGGAACTACTCTAGCTGATTTACTTGTCTAATCGATTGATTAAACTTTGGAGTCTAAAAATGAGGACCAAAATTATCGGCATATATACTATATACACCCCAATCATTCCAATATTCTTTGCCCTAATAAGCGGCTAAGTCCCTAACCATATGGCTCTATAAATGCAAAAGGTACAAATGTTTTTCAACACTCAACCATATGTGTTTAATTAGAACACTTACCTTATTATCATTGAATATGATGAAAAGAGTAAGTAATTACATTTAGTAGTATAATATAATAAATATTTTAATTAGAAATATATTTTTAAGTGTTAAAATAATATTTTTAAAGAATAAAAAATCATATTTGTAATTGTAAATATTCAGATAGAATAACTAAAAAAGAAGAATCGGTTGACTTTTTTCTTAGTTTCTTCTTCTTTTCAATCCGATTGGATTTTCTTCATATGGGCTTATAAATAGACAAATCGACATTCTGACCAATTTGATTCCGATAGGAATTTTAAAACAATTATGCTTGAGCTCAAGAGATGAAGATCGAACACATAGGACCAAGGAGAAGTCATAATATTGACACCAACAAGAAGAAATTATGGAAATCACAGCGAAGTCTTTTTTTTTTTTTTTTAGTAAAGGAGAAATCTTATTCTAACACCTCTAAGAAAAAATACTACATATACAATAAAATATTATATAATAATTATATAACATTTTCTCACATCATTAAATTTTAATACATAAATTCACTCTTATATTTAAAATTTTAAAATATAATTATAAAAATAGATAAACATTGTATAAATATTGTCCGTCATTTTTCACTCATCTCATTAAAAGTATAAGCCCCACATTTTCTTTATCTTTCATTTATGCCCTCTCCATATTTGGGTGTTGAACTTGAAAAATAGTTTTCTCTTGTGGATAAGTACTTGGCAATTACTCATCAAAGATTGGCATTTATTCCTATAGGACCCCCTCATACAAACAGTTGGCCCTAGACGTTTCTTATTAATTCTCATTTTTCACATTTTCTTTTATTTGTTTATTATGCTATGTACTTTTATTCGCATTGTTTTACTTTTCCTTTATTACAGAATTATGAATGCAGTTAATAATTACGCAAATATTTACAAATTACAACATTTTTCTTAAATATATAACAACCTTATTACAAATGTTTTTGCTCTTACTTCTGCACCTCTCTCCATATACCAAAGACTTTAATTTGAGCAAATTTTGTATTGAAATATCGAGAAAAAAACAACACTAATTTATAAATTTAAAAATTATTATTTTCAAAAATTATAAATTAATATTATTTTTTCTCAATAAAATTAATATTAACTACTAACTTCTAAATTGATATCTTCTTTTAAAATAAAAAAGTCCAAACTCATAGTTACGCTCTATCAAATCTTTCCCAAAAAAAATCTAGTTGTGTAGATTTAGGGCCAGAGATACCAGTCTCTAGTTGGATGCAGATGTAGATTTTTCTATATCTTTATTAAATATTTGCTTAAGTGGCAAGGGAATCGTAATAAGCATCATAATAATAATACTCTTATTTTATTACATTAAAGACACAAATTGGCGTTCATCAACATGGTATTAAGATTCTTGTGAAAAAGGTGAGGCCAGATATCATAAGAAATTAATAGATACGCATAACTTGGAAAAGGAAACATTTTCATTCTCAAAATGGAAATATATAGCTGAAAGAGTAGGCTTCGCTAATATTATTAGAGAAATTTTTGTGTAACCTTATTTGACGTGTATTTTAAAATTATCTATAAGTATTTATTATTTTATTTTTTATATAAATTTAAGATATTATAAATTGAAATTTATGATTATAAATATCTCTAGAATAAAATATTAAATATGTTATGAAACTATATAAAAATTTCTCTTTTTCCTAAGTCATCGAGAAAAATATATATGAAAATTGTCAGGTCAGCTTTAATTTCCCAACCCCACAATTTGAACTGTCCATTTATGGTGTTTTTTTTCGGTCAATTATCCATCAATATTGGAAAACGGCATGTGGAATATAATAAAATAAATAAAATATAGAGAAGATCAAATCCAAGTTACAGTTTTTTTGGGAGATCTTGATTTGCGAACTTACTGTGGAGGATTTGAGGCCCAAGTGTTAATATATATATTTGTGGTATGAAATGACCCACATGGCTTAATTAATAAGCCACAATTTTCATACTAATCTTCTACATATATGGATATAATAATACTAGTCGTACAACAGAAATACGTCTAATAAGTATCTAACGTGTGTTATACATGACATGAAATATATGCTATGTATAATATACATAAGTATAACACACATTTCATGCATGTCATGTATAGCATATATTGAATTATCATTTGACCGTATCCATGTTATACCACTAATATTATTGTATTGGATATAGATATCTCACGGACTATTAATTATTACAATTTACAATTAATTAGTTTCTAATATAATATTGTTTCTGGTTGTTATGTTCTGCTTATATGCTCTCGTGACATTCATATGTTTATTTTAATTAGACTATTACTTTTATTTATTAGATTAAATTTATTTTAGATTAAATTTTTTCATGAGACTAATTTTTTATAAGTGTGTTATGCCTGGAAGTATGTTTGTATTGGCATGAACATTTTCGTATTGGATGCTTGTGTTTGGATTTATTAAAGAAAAAAAATGATGTTAAACCAATAAGGTAGGATCTAGATATATACCACTAGTTAGTGAATAATCTTCAAAATAGATATTATTTCCTAGAATCTTCAAATTAAAGTTTATAGTAACTATTTAAATGGAATGAATTTAATACTGTGGCTGATAAGATTGTTAGTTTGGAAATCTACCAAAAAGAAAAAAATTGTTATAGTTTGGATTTTGGAAAGTGAGGTATCAAATAAAGCAAAAAACATTTCATGATTATATACCCTTTAATTATATCTATCCTTAACGGAGGATTTAGACCATAATCTATTGTTAATTAGTAGCCATTGTAAGTTGATATTATATTAAATAGAGGTTGCAAAAGGTCACATGGGGAATGGTCTTAAAGAAGGTCTAAAGTGGAAGGGAATGAAGAACATATACATATGGAAGGGGGTGCAGGAGAATTTATTGAGTATATTTTTTTTATATTAATATTAATTCAGTAATGCTTGTTGTACATTGAAAATACTTTTATCGAATATTCAACGCGTGCTATTTACCATACTTAACTTGTGCTATAATATAACACATTACATATAACACACATTATGTATGATATATAGCATATATGGATATTCGTAAATATATTTTTAATGTACAATAATTATTATCGATATTAATATTGGTGTTCTTAAAGAATTCGCATCATTCTCATAAGGTTCGTTTTGGATAACTAAGGATAATAAGGACCTACATATGGGAGAATTTCATGGAGGGTAATATATTCTATACAGCAAAATAATAAAAGTGCTTTTTTCACATCATTGTTTGGGGTTTGTAGTATATGGAATATGCCACCAGCAAGTCCTGGAAGCTTCTCCATTGCAAACGAGAGAGTAAAGAACTTTTGGCCACTCTTCCTATTGGATAAATTCAAGCTAAGTTTTTTAAAATCTAAAATCTCCTTGGTCCTATTAGTGTATTCAGTATTGATGACAGAATCGAATACTTGACTTTTAAAACTTTGTTTTCAACATTATCTCATTTATTATAATAAATTTAGATTTTTATTTTCAAAAGAAAACATGGATAAATCATTCTCTCACTTCAACACCTCTTTATTTCAATAATGTCTTTGCGTACATCACTTTATTCGACCACCACCTCTACAAATAAGAAAATTTAATCAAAATAAATAAAAAACTCAATACATCAAATAAATAAAAATGTCAATTAAATAATAAAAAAAATTTAACGACAATTGAAAATCGACTAAATAATGTATTTTATCCATTTTTAGTGTTTATGTGTTTTTTTTTCGATAAGTTTTATGTGTTTTGTTTTAATGAGTATTTAGTGATAAATGTGCCACCTTTAAAAAATAATTTATTTTGTGCTATTTTTCATTCTCAACATACTTATAGGGTATGTTTGGATGTTTAAATTATGAGAAATGAAATGAATTAGATGGAAATGAAATGAATTTGATGAAAATAAAATGAATTCTTTTTAAATCCAATCAAAATTTGCAAGATTTAAAGATATAAACGAATAGAATTCCAAAGAATTCCAAATGAAATCATTTCTCATTTTCATTCATTTCAAACAATATAATTCATTTTCAAATCAAATCATTTCCCATAATTTAGACATTCAAACATACTCATAGTGAATTTATTTGATTATTTAGTGAATTTTTAATTATTATTAAGTTGTTTTTTTATTATTTATTT
Source organism: Aeschynomene evenia (assembly GCA_013621005.1). Lineage (NCBI taxonomy): Eukaryota > Viridiplantae > Streptophyta > Magnoliopsida > Fabales > Fabaceae > Aeschynomene > Aeschynomene evenia. The sequence continues at coordinate 6,529,833 of CM024265.1, read as the reverse complement.
GAATTTTTTATCAATTTAATTAAATTTTTTATTTGTTTGGTTGAATGTTTTTATTATAAGAATGGTGGTTGATCTAATAGTGGCTTATTATTATAGCCGTGTGTACACATATTTTATTGTCTTTTTTTTTGGTAGAAATATTTTATTGTCTTTAATTTGATGTAAAGTGAATAATTTTCTTTTAACATTTTTAACTTGACATCAATCTGGCACTAGTAAAATTTTTTGCATGAATTTAATTATATTATTTTTTATTTTGACATAAATAATTCAATCTTAAATTAATTAATGTCAAAGTAAAAACTACTAGGATCGAACTGTTTAAAATATAATGTTAGGGATAAATTTATACAATAATTTCGTAGGATCAAATTGATGATGAATAAACAATTTTTTTTATCAATTAAACTTTTTTAATTTAATAATAATAAGTCAAGGGTTCACACTTCACATACAATAATGTGAAAACACCCATGATTTCACAATGAACATAGCTTAGCTTAACCATCATAGACTTTCCTTTTGGTCAAAGCATAACCTAGCTTTTAAAAGAGAATTAAGAATATTAGGGAAGGAAACAATTCAGTTAGTTAGTTAGCCTCTAGTCAGTTCTTAACCTTACTAGAGTTACATAAACCATACTTGAATTAGTCAATCATCTCTGTGTATATATAGTCCTAGGCTCAACTACTATACTTACTGATTCAATAATATTAACAATGGAAACTTCATTATGTTATTTCTGTTTTCTCTCTCTGCATTCTATCATGGTATCATAGAGCCAAAATTTTTCTTCCGCTTGATTCTTGAAATCTTGCAAACTTGATCCATGGATCCACCAGCTGATTCACCCACCTCTTCCACTGCTTCATCTCCAGTTTTCTCACCTAAGAAATTTTCGATCCCAATCTCTTACAAACTTACTGATGAGAACTTCTTGCTATGGCAACAAGAAGCGATTGCCACCATCAAAGGACAAAATCTGCAGAGTCACTTGCAGAAAGCTCAGATTCCACTCATGTATCTCACTGCTGCTGATGCAAATGCTGGAACTCTCAATCCTGAGTTTTGTCGTTGGGAGCAACAAGATAATGTGCTCTTAGCTTGGATCTTGAACTCCATAAGTGAAACAATCAGAGTAAGAATGGTAGGATGCACTTACTCGTTTCAGGTTTGGGCAAGACTTGAGAAGATCTTTGCCTCACAAACTCGAGCCAAAATCAGTCAATTGAAAACGCATCTTCGAAGCCTGAGAAAAGGCGCATCAATGAACGCGTATCTTCTAGATATCAAGAGAAGTGTTGATCAACTTGCAGCGGTTGGAGCTCCGTTGAGCACTGAAGAAACTATAGAGGTGATTCTTGATGGCCTTCCGTCTGACTAAATCCGCTGATTGCTTCCATTCTTTCTAGACAAGATCCTTACACGGTGGATGAAATGGAAGCACTCCTGCTAGCTGTTGAAGTGCGTATAGAAAAATGCAATCGTGAAGAACTCGGCTACACGTACAATTCAGGTCAGATCCAAGCCAATTTTTCTCAAGCAAGAGGCAGAGGCAGGGGAAATTTTAACAACACATACATCAGAGGCAGAGCTCCTTTCTCTCCCCGTGGCAGAGCCAGATCTGGAAGATTCTTTGGCAGATCTAATCAAGGTGACAAGCCATAATGCCAAGTCTGTAATCGCTATGGTCACTCTGCTTTGGCTTGCTATCACAGGTTCAATCCTAGTTACAATGCTGCTCTCAACTCTCCAAAAGCCTTTAACACTCAACCTCAGGCATATCTAGTCTCATCAGGAGCTTCGTCTTCTGGAACTACTCAGGCACCAAACAATACTCCAGCACTACTTCCAGCACCTGAAACAGTTTATGATTCGCTTTGGTATCCGGACATAGGAGCAACACATCATCTAACTCATGATGCCTCAAACTTCACCAGCAAGAACCTCTATGATGGAAATGATTCTGTTCATTTAGGAAATGGATCAGGTATGACAATCATGCATAAAGGACTTTCTAGATTGTATTCACCTTCTGCTAACTCTTCTTTCATTCTAAAAGATTTGCTTCATGTACCTGGTCTCTACAAGAATCTGCTTAGTGTAAGGAGATTTGCAAAACAAAACAATGTATTTTTTGAATTTCATCCTGATGATTGTTGTGTCAAATCACAGGCCACCAAGGAGACTGTTCTCCAAGGCATTGCTCATGAAGATCTCTATATCTTCCCTGATCTGATGTCCACCAATCTAAGAGTGCAATCTCAAGTCAGCAAATCGAATAATGCACCTAGGACACAAAATAGTTCTTTCTGTCTTTCCACTTCTGTTTGTAACAATTCTGCAATAGAGTCTGTAAAACCAAAAAATGTAATCTCTACTTCTTCAGATGTTAAGTCAAATTCTCTATTACTGTGGCATGCTAGGCTTGGACATCCAGCCAGCAATGTAGTGCATCAAGTTCTGAAATACTGTATGATACCTTCAGATGTTAATAAAATTGCTTCAATTTGTGATGCTTGTTGTCTTGGCAAACACCATCAATTACCATTTAGTGCTTCTATGACAGTATATAATTCACCTTTGGAATTGATTTTTCTTGACATATGAGGACCTGCACCAGTAAACTCTTCCTCTGGTGCAAAATACTACTTGTGCTTAGTTGATGCATACTCCAAATTCACTTGGATCTTTCTTTCGAATCAGAAATCACAAGCTCTCTCTACATTCACAAAATTCAAAGCTCTAGTTGAAAATCAGCTTAACACCAAAATCAAATCTATCCAAACAGACAATGCAAAAGAATTTCTTTGCTTCAAATCATTCCTCACCTCTCATGGCATATCTCATAGATTAACATGTCCACATACTTCCCAACAAAATGGCAGTGTCGAAAGGAAACATAGACACATCACCACAGTAGGCTTAACACTTCTAGCTCATGCTTCTCTTCCTACAACTTTTTGGGGAGAAGCTTTCATCACAGCAACATACCTCATCAATCTACTTCCAACACCAGTACTCAATAATATTTCTCCTTTTCAAAAACTCTTCCAAAAACCACCAGATTATACTTCATTAAGACCCTTTGGTTGCACATGCTATCCCTTTCTTCGACCCTACAATCATCACAAACTAGACTTCAGATCAGAAAAATGCATATTCCTTAGTTATGCAGAGAATAGCAGAGGTTACTTGTGTCTATCCAAATCTGGAAAAGTTTATGTCTCCAGGCATGTCATCTTTGATGAGTTCACCTTTCCATACAAATCACTTTTTCCTTCATGTACACAAGAAAAATCAACTACTGACTCCAGCACTTACTATCCTATCTTTAATTCTAAAGAAAGTCCTTATGCATCTGATACATTTCCTAACAATCTTGGTAGTACTACTCTGCAAGCTAACCATGACAGGCACACTTCTCAGCAAAATGTTCCAACACAAGCAATCCTCCAGTCAGATCCAATTACAACTGCAGCAAATCCTACAAGCCTTCACCATCCTCAATCTCCATCAATTCAACCAGATTTATCTCCCACACAGGACTTTACAGGACCTCTCATCTCTACAACCAATCCCACTACCAATTCAGAACAACAAAAGACGAAAGCAAAAGCTCAAAAACCACCTCCACTTAACTCTCATCCCATGATCACTAGAGCCAAGTCGGGCATTGTCAAGCCTAAGGCACTCCAAGTCTCTGTTGCACCTACTACAGCAAAGAAAGCTCTTGCTAATCCCCTCTGGAAACAAGCCATGGAAGAAGAATTCAATGCTCTAATCAGAAACAATACTTGGACATTAGTTCCCCTGCCACATGATAGAGAGCAGATAGGCTGCAAATGGGTTTTTCGAACAAAATACAATGCAGATGGCTCAATCAACAAGTACAAAGCCAGATTAGTTGCGAAAGGCTTTCATCAACAAGAGGGTTTTGACTTCCATGAAAAGTTTAGTCCAGTAGTGAAACCCACAACAATCAGATTAATCTTAACTATTGCTGTCTCTAAGCACTGGCCTATCAAACAAATTGACTTTAACAATGCTTTTCTCAATGGGGATTTGCATGAAACTGTGTATATGTCACAACCAGAAGGCTTCATCAATGAAGACAAAACACTTGTGTGCAAACTGAACAAAGCTCTGTATGGATTAAAATAGGCGCCTAGGGCCTGGTTTGAAAAGCTCCATAACACACTGCTTGCTCAAGGATTCACATCAGCAAAATGTGATACTTCGTTGTTCATTCAAGCCACTCCCACCCACACCCTTTATGTGCTTGTGTATGTTGATGATGTAATCATCACAGGCTCTTCATCTACAGCTATCAACACTTTAATCAAAAATCTCGACAACTCATATTCTCTCAAGGACCTTGGAGATTTACATTATTTTCTTGGTCTTGAAGCAACCAAAACTCCTGAAGGAGGCTTACATCTGTCACAAACAAAGTATGTAACTGATTTACTAGAAAAGGCAAAAATGGCTGATTGCAATGGGATGCCTACTCCAATGACCTCCGGGTTGAAGCTGAGCAAAATAGGTTCTGATCCTGTTGAAGACCCTACCCTCTATCGCTCTATAGTAGGAGCACTACAATATGTCACTCTTACAAGACCTGAGATAGCTTACTCAGTCAACAAGGTATTCCAATTCATGCATCATCCTCTCCCTTCACATTGGAATGCTGTCAAAAGAATCCTGCGATATCTACAAGGAACAAAAACTCTTGGAATCACTCTACAACCCTCTTCTAATCTCAATCTAGCTGCCTTTTGTGATGCTGACTGGGCATCAGATGTTGATGACAGAAGGTCTACCACAGGCTTCTGCATTTTCTATGGAGGTAATCTAGTCTCTTGGATGTCTAGAAAACAATATGTTGTTTCTCGATCAAGCACTGAAGCCGAATACCGCAGCCTTGCAGCCACTGTTGCTGAACTCAAATGGTTAAAAGCTCTTCTATCTGAATTACATTTACAGCCCACTCAAATACCAAGCATATATTGTGACAATCTCAGCGCTGTCATGATGACAGCAAATCCGATTCTGCATCAAAGATCTAAACACTTTGAACTGGACCTTCACTTTGTGAGGGAAAGTGTAGTAAACAAAGAGATTCAAGTCAGTCATATCCCAGCTCAAGAGCAAGTCGCTGACATACTTACAAAGGCTGTCTCATCTTCTCTGTTTCCATATTTCAGATCCAAACTCAGCCTTAGTGATTCCCCTAACCTGAGTTTGCAGGGGGGTATTAGGGAAGGAAACAATTCAGTTAGTTAGTTAGCCTCTAGTCAGTTCTTAACCTTACTAGAGTTACATAAACCATACTTGAGTTAGTCACTCATCTCTGTGTATATATAGTCCTAGACTCAGCTACTATACTTACTGATTCAGTAATATTAACAATGGAAACTTCATTCTGTTATTTCTGTTTTCTCTCTCTGCATTCTATCAAAGAAGAATGTAGTGAATTTCTATACAACATGCCTCGCCAACATATATAATAAATTAAAGCCAAGGAGTTTTGGACTCCTTTGACATTTGGACATATATACATCATATATATTTTGCATTTGGAATAATGATCCGATCCCTTGAATACGGGTCGAGAAAAAGGGAAAAGAAAATTGCAAATTATTGGCGCCAGAAGATTACCAATTTAGACTATTTGTTCATGTTATTCACTTATTCTTTCATTGCCCTCTAGCTAGCTAGCTTTATTGAAAGACACACTGCACGCCCAGAAATATGCATGTCTTCATCCTACAAGAAGCTTCACAGAAAGGGCTAATCCAGAATTTTTTTTGAGGTCAATAGGAAGGGAGTTAAATATTTTTTATAGTATTAACATTAAGAGTAGTAATTAATGTTACATGTACACCATAAAATCAGTCTCTATGTGTAATAATCTAACTTTTACTATAATACATTAATCCAACATTTTAAAAATTGGATTACTAGTTTTAAAATGTTAAATTATTACACATGGTGGATGATTTTGTGATGTACACAAAGTGATGAGTACCATATAATAATAAAATAATAGTTGCTTGTTTATATATTTTAAAGTCATTTACTAAATAAATTTAATTATATTATAGAAATTTTGTTCTAATTTTTTATAAGTATAGTGTGACTATGTAGTAGTTACGATTAGATGATATATCAAATGAAATTTATTTAAATACGAAGCAAAAAAAATTTAGGATCATAATCTTTTATTTTCACAGATAAAACTAAAAATTTGAAGGAACATAGCCCACTCATCAACATTTATTGTAGAGGAGTTTGTTCGTTTCAAAAGTACAATAAATTAATATTTTATGTTTAGAAAATTAAAAAAATTTAGTGTTTGTGCTTTTATGTTCTAAAAGTTATGGATGCTTTTAAAAGCATCTATGAAGATATTTTTCAAAGTTCTCTTGTCCTTTTTAAAATTAAAAAGTTTAATATAATCTTATTTATTTGATCAATATTTTGATTTAACCATAAATTTCAAAATTTCATTTTTAATTTTTTTCTCTATTATAATCATTTTAAATTTTAGAAGCAATTTTATTAAATATTATTTTTGTAGCTTGTGCTTAATGAAAGCAATTTTTATTTTATGTAACCAAATATATAAGCTATAATTTTTAAAAAACAACTTTTAAAAAGAATTAAAAAGATAAATAACTTTTAAAAAGTAACAATAATATTTACTTAAATGGAATTTGGACTTTGTGTCTTGATGTGAATATTTAGTTTTTTAAAATTTTTTAATTATTTAATGATTATTGTATAACATAAATATATCAAACTAATATTCAACGTGTACTATAGATAATATCTAAGTCTCAATGTTAATTCAACACCCATAAGTAACTGTGGGGATAGAAATTTTCTGTCCGCCCCTCGTGTTTCCACTTTTATTTTTATCCTGAAGCAGCATAAAATTCCCTTTGCTTAACGACACAATGAAAGAATAAGAGAACAATAACACCCGTCATACTTCTATGATGATGGGTTTGTGTTTATTGGTTAGAAAAATGAATTCATCTACTTGTTTTGTTCTGAAGCACAAGGTGCAATTTTTAAGAGATACATGGGGTTTTTGGAAGAGAAGTAAGGTGGATATCCAAGGGTCTGTGGTGATCAAAATTTAAATTTGACAATGGTGGAAAGATGGTGAGTGCCATCCTTGACAGGTTTAGGATCAATTTTGTCTTTGATTGAAAATAATAACATTAATTACTAATCAAATAATATTTTTTTTAATAAATTTATATATAGTAATATTTATTATACGACAGAAATATATCCAATTAGTATTCAACGTGTGCTATATGTATCATATGTAATATTTCTTATAAATGGCAACATTACATATGACACATATATAGTACACGTTGAATTTTGTATATTATGTGGTGTACATCTATAGGCAAGATAGTGAATAAAAGAGAGGGAGGGACCGAAGATTTCTATATATGAATCTAAGTGACATACTCATCACTATATTAGTATTTTTTTTTTTCTTACGGTGTCCGAAGTTTCGTCCTGAGTCGCGTACCTGGGAATGACATGTGAGACTCCCAGCGAGAATTTTTTCCATCCACAAAACTCGAACCGAGGAGACCTTGTTTAAGGGACAACAAATCGCTTACCACTTGTACAAACCCTTGTTAGTATATTCACTATATATTACTATTAGATGTTATTGATGAATAAGTGAAATAAATGAGAGTCATATAATCATATTCAATCATAGAATGAGTGTCCAAATTAAATGCTCTATTTTATATGTTAAAATAATATTGTAAAATATATAAGTAATTAATGCACATTTTATTATTTTAGCTGCTACAGAAGTTTGGCTGGTAATTAATTATCTTGCAGAGCTTAACTTTATTGCTTGTCACTATATATTATGCGATGAAGATTTTAGGACATCAATCAACTCCTGAATATGTTTCATTTATTTATATATATGCTAAACTCTTTAGGCATATATATGTAATTATATATTCTTTAGTATTTCCATGGATTGCAATGGAGGTTGGAGCACGCACCGTCCCAAGTACTTCTGCATTCGCCACCTTTCCCATCACAGCACTTGCACACAAGCCCCAAAGTGGAATAAGCTACACCCTTTGAGAAACCTACACATTAAGCATTAATCAAGCAACATGAATAATATATAATAATAAAAGTTTAATTTCAATTCACTAAAGTAGTTTTACATTTACATTCAATTATAAATTCACACATTAATAAATTTTTTTAATTCAACCATATCTAATAGCAAATATAAAAAGTCTCACAAATTAACACATAATTTGTTGATAGTATAAAATAATTTATACTGCATTATAATTTATAATTAAACTTATAATAATAATCATGCTACTTTTTAAAATGATATATGTGTGCTTTAATTTTCATAGATATTATGAATATAGCAAAACATATATAAAAGTAAATATTTGCTGTATAACAAAAAAATCTTGTCAAAACAGTTAACATGATGTTGTGCACAACATATATAATAATATAATATGTAAAACGTATATTATATGTTATGCACAGTATATATCGCATTTTGTGCACAATATATTTCATATGATATTGTGTATATCATGTGACATACGTTGTACATATTATATTATATATGTTGTGCACAATATGTTGATTGTTTTAACTGATTTTTTGTTGCAGATTTAACAATTCTCAAAATTAAAAGAAGTCCCTTTTGAGTGATGAGAGAGAGCAAACATGAATCACAAATATAGATATAATTAATACCTTTTCTGTTAATGGTTAGAACTTGTTTGGCTTCAACACCAAATGGATTGGGAGCGACAAGTAGTAGGAGACAAGCAAAGAAGAGCACAAACCACTTTTGAATAATGAGCATTTTTCTTTCTATGCTGACCACACTAAATATAGCTAGACAGAGAGACACAACTAAGCGTGTTTTACAAGTATAGAATGGCGAGAGGAGCAACAATTGAGGGAAAATTGAAGTAAATGGGGACAAAATGAACTTCTTTTTATATATAATAGGAGGGGCCGGGGTGAATGCATGCATGTTATGTTATGTATGTTCTGATTCGTTGTGTTGTATATTTTGAGTGAATTGAATGAAACGGCCAAGAAATTCTAGAACCGATGATGACCAATGCTCCACGCGTTTACCGTCTTATGTCCGCTCTGAATTATTGATATATATCTATTCAGAAATGTTGGATGTACAACATAAATACGTTCAACTAGTATCAAATATGTGTTGTACAGAACATGCAATGTATTTTATATATATAATACACATACGTATAACATACATTATGTATAGCTTACGTTAAATAATAATTGAACATATTTCTGTTATACAACGTGTACTTCTAATTAGGATTGAAGGTGACACACACAATTAACGAGAAGATGCTTTGCTTCAATTCCTTGGAATTTTTGGACGTACCTTTCCTTATTCTCTCTTCTAATTCTCCTCTCAATTATTGACATTGACAATTAACTGCAATCTTCTCCCTCCGTTAGTTTTAACTAGAATATAATAAATATTTCATTTCAAGGTTTATATCTATATTTTATGGTAATGCTTCATAAACCAATAATGTTTGTTGAACAGCAAAAATACGTCCAATGAACATTCAATGTGTGCTATATATAAGACATAATGTGTGCTATATGTATAACATACGTATGTATAGCACATATTACGTCTTATATATAACACAAACTGGATGCTCGTTGGACGTATTTTTGTTGTACGATAAACATTTCCACTTCATAAACTACTAAATTTTTAGTAACTTATATATAGTCAATATGAATCCTTCATCTTCAAATTTTAAGAGTTTGAATATAAGAATAAATCTATTTTAAAATTCAAAAATAGAGAATGATTGTTGTAATTAAATTGTTAAAAATGATCAGTTATTCCATAACATTTTCCTAGATTTTAATAATTAATTAACCAAGGTAGGATGGGATGAAGGTGATATATATGTTGATTCCCTTATTAAAAATTTCATATTTAAACACAATTAAAAGAACGAGTATATTTTCAATAATTTGTTCACAAAATGTGTCAACAGATCAGAGAAGTATTGTCATGAAAACTAATCTTAGCAATTGAATTACGGTTAACGATATTCATACATTTTTTACAATTAATTGCTATTAAAAATATTTACAAACTCTTTTTTATCAAGAAAAATTTAAAAATATTTTCAATAACTACTAGCTAGTTCTAAAAAATACTTATTCTAAAATATTTTTATTGACACATGTTTAAAGTTATTTAAAAATACTCAATTTTTTTGTAGTGTAGTTTTGAGAATGAAAAGAATAATCATGTTAGGAAATCCCTACCTTATTATTACGGATTTTAGTCGGGTATAACTCATTTAGTCGGATTTCTAGTTATGCGACCTGAAAAATAGTTTGATTGAGATAAAAAAAAAAAACAAAAATATATAGGTTTTGAAAAGACAATATCTTTTCATAAGAAAGCAATAAATTGGTTTAGTAATAGTAAAAAATTAATTTAATTTTGTATTAAAATTACATTGTTATATTTATATTTTAATTTATTGGATTAATAATCATATATAAAAAAATTGACTAATATCTTAAAATATAAATAAGTTAAAAATAACTAAAAAGACAATCTGATATCACTTTTTTTTTTTTTACATGAGAATTCGATAGGCAATGCATAGTTGCATACTGAGAAGTTGTTTCTGCATGTTTGAAACTGGAAATTACGCACACGTTCGTTGTTCCGAGCTAAGCGTGTTTAAATTGAAAGTATAGAATCTCAGTTTGAATTTCAGTCAAGGAAAAAGCAATCTTGTCTTTCTTTCTAAGTCAAGGAAGACATTTCTACGAGAATCCAATAGTTTTGTCGATTTGTAAATTGTAATTAAGCATGAACGAAGAATATAATGAATTAATTTTTCACTCTTTTTTTTTCCTTCTTTTTCTTTCAGGACTATCGTGTTTAATTTGGAGGTATGTATGATGTTTCAATGTATTATAACTCAATAATGTTTGTCATACAAGAGAAATATGTCCTATAAGTATCTAACGTGTGCTATATATGATATAAAATATGTTATTTGTATAGCACATGTAAGTATAGCACACATCTTATATTATGTATAAACACGTTGAATATTTATTATGTTAGACGTATTTCTGTTTGTACGATAAACATGATTGATTATATCTTGCCCTGAAATAGTCAAAGCTTAGCTGTCCTTGTGCTTCAATTGCTCCCTTAATAGCTTGATTTCGTCTATTCTCTTATGTTAAGAGGGGTTCGTTAATTCACTTACTATTAATTCACTCATACAGTAATATTAGTTGAAATGTTTCGCAATACATACAAAAAAAAAAATTTAAATTTTGATAGGTAGTGTAAAATATTTTTATACTATATATCGTCAAATCAGAGCATTTTGTTTATAGAAGATTGCTAGAGGCACAACAAAAAACCAGTCAAAACAGCCAACAAATAGGAATTTGGCCCACAATCACTCATCCCATTAAAAAATGAGCATTGCTAGAGGCACAACAAAAAATTAGCCAAAACAGCCAACAAATTATGCACAACATATATAACATAAATTGCACAACGAATATTACATGTCGTGCACACCATATATCACATGATATGCACAACATATATAACATGTTGCAAAAAAAGATGATGCTGCAACATGTGATACATGTTGTGCATAATAAGTGATATACGTTGTGCAATACATATGATATACGTTGTGCATTTTATATTATATATGTTGTGCACAATTTGTTGGCTGTTTTGGCTGGTTTTTTGTTGTGCCCCAAGTATTTTCCTTAAAAAATATACTCTTGATCAAAAGTGCTACTTGACCATAAAGTGTTAAATGAGCTTTGTTGGCTGTTTTGGCTGGTTTTTTTGTTGTGCCCCAAGTATTTGTGTTGTTTATATGAATTTTTCAGGTAGTGGGAGAGAGAAAAACACAATCATGATTGACGTGGCAGTACATGATTGGATGATTGTGTAAAAAAGTTTTACATTTGATAAAAATTAAATCCAAAAAAAATAGTAACTTTATAGCATTTCCTAATTTTTCCTTTCATAATAACTAGGACGAAGCTCAAACCACTCATACTAGAGGGGAAGCTACAAAGGTTTGTGTACATATAATTCAACAACACAACAAAAACAAGGGCAAAGAACAAAGTGTGAACAATATAGAAGAGGACTAAAACCAAAATAGAAAAGGATCCAACGGAGACAATATGACACAAAGAGTTCAGAGTTTTCAAATGCTTGACCAGCTATAAATTCACTTGTTACTACTATTGCTCGTCTCTTGAATGTAAAAATGTCAAAGCATAACCCTTCTATTGATAATCAAATATGAAGGTTGAATTATTTAGTTCATCAATGAAAGAGAAAGTTTTCCATTTTTCATGAAACTAACTAAGGAATCAGAGGACGAGAAAAAAGTATGAAAGTGATTTAAAATAAAATTATAAAAAAATACTTATTTTGTTTTTTTACGTGTCCAGTTTTAATTGTACACACGGATTATGATACATCTTACAATGTCTAAAATTTAGAAAAATTTAACATATTTTACAATATTATTCTTATCATTTATTATCTTTATTTTTAATTACTCATTAAATTTATTTTCTCTTATACTCCCTCTGTTTTTTTATGTCCACTTTATATTTTCATAACATTTTAGGTAATAATGATTTGTTTTATCTAAAAATTAATACAAGACTAATATATATTACTATATTGTCCTTAATTAATGCGGGTGTATTATTTTAGATAGTAAAATTTATTTGGTAGAAGATGAATTAAATAAGGATAATAAAACATGAAAATATATTAAATATTGTCTAGAATTACTAACTGTATGAACAAATAAAAAAAAAACAAACTTACAAATAGGACAAATAAAAAAACAGAGAAAATATTAATTAAAAATATATAATTAAAAAAATTAATAACAATCACCTAAATTTTCTAAATGAATAAGTAAAAAAAAAAACACACATTTTTAAAATAGACAAATAAAAAAAATATAAATTAATAATGACTCTCGTTTGCATGGTTGAAAATTGCTTCTGAAATCTGAACACGCAGAGAAAAATTCAACACAGCATATAACGTTTTCCAATATGCTAAAGACAATCGTGGAGTAGGATATGGCTTGACCAATACAACTTATTATTATATTCATAATAACCCCACTCAATAAATGGAAGTTTACCGTACTAGCTAATACTAATACTAGAAATTCTCGGTATGTCGATGGATGGATCTAGAATCCGTTGATAAAGTGATGTACTTATCGCATATATCATGTAACATGGATAGCACATGTTGAATATAAATTAGACGTATTTATGTTATACATTAAACATTATTGTATTTAATTTGATCTTCTAAATTATCATTCACTTCTTGAAGGAAAGAAACATATTCCTTTTCTTTTTTAACGCTTAAAACCAATTCAAGCCATCTTTTATACAACAAATATCACTCATCTTTTTTCATTTCTTTTTCATTTGTTCCCAGCTTTTTCTTTTTCTTTTTTAACTAATAAACTCATATTCATTAATCATTATGATCACATTTATCTGCTCAATACACAAATTGAGTCACCAAAGAAGCTAGAGGAACCATTTTGATTATTTAAGAGAAAGCACGGCTAATACATATATTTATTTCAGGGAAGCAACAATTATAGTTATGCCTATGCATATTATTATTCTGCTTCAACTTATTCAATAATGCATCAATGCTTGACCTACAACAGAAATACGTCCAACTTATATCCAACGTATATTATCCATGTTACGGGATGTGTGCTATACGTATAACACACATCCTGTAACATGAATAACACATGTTGAATACAAGTTTGACGTATTTCTGTTGTACGTCAAACATTATTACTCCTTTGCCGTCATTACTAGGTAGATACAACATTATTAAACACAATAACGGGGCTCCTCACTTGGATATTTCCACTACGCCAAACCAAAGAACCAGAAGCTGAAGGTTGCCTCAATGTTCCCACAACAGTGAGCACAAAACTTAACTTTTGGCCAACAGAAGTGAACGTAAGAGTAGTTGGGGTCACTGTAATATTCAACCCTTGAGGATTAGATACAGTGGATGTATATGTGGCCCTTGCTGTCCCAACATTTGTCACTGTCCTATTAAAACTGCCTCTAACATTGGCATTGGCGGGTGTGACATAAAGAGCAAATGAAGGATAGTTTAAATCCCTTGCTGTTTCTTTTGTTCCGCTAGGACAGGTACTGTTATCCCCTGTTATGATTTGTAATTCCTTTGCACTATAGCCTTGTCCACATAAGAACCTTACATAGTCTATTTCACTCGTATCATATACTAAACCAGGACTCACAGCCTTGACAGGATCAATTAGCCCTGCTCCATATCCAAATTCCAAATCAGGGTTAATCGTGGGATCTACCTGTTTAGCTGCATAGAAATATATAAAGAAAAAGTTATTACAAGTTGATAAATTTAAGTTCTATGCATTACACACACACACATATATATATATATAATCAAAAGTCCTGTTGCATCCATATGTTATGTTGAGCAAGATTATCAAACTCTCGAATTAACTAATTTAGAATTCTAATCGAATCAACGTTACGAGCTTACGAGTTTGACTTTACGAATCAAGTTTACCTAAATCCGTGAAAGTTCCACGAGTTTATGTACACTCTCGAGTTTTATAACCTTGGTGTTGCAAGATGAATATTCCCTTTTTTGTTTCCTTAACAAGTGCCATTTTTTATGTTTTCTATATGTAATGGACCCACCACTATATTTAAAAGTTTTTCTAAATTTATCATTTTAAATATCCTTAACAACTGTCTTAAGGGCACTTGTTAGCGAAACCCATAAAAAAAATACTATAGCAATTTAGCACACGATGATCAATAAAGACACTATGATGTAAGATAGAGAATAAAAAGGATAGAGAACTCGTTGGCTTGAGAGATAATAAGTCTTTTTCTATCAATTCACTTCTATTTATTATGATATCACAATATCCAGTTTATACTAATATTTTCTCCTTGATTAAATTTCACTATAAGGTTATATTAATTATATACAAGTTAAAATAATGTGTAATGTGATGAGTGTTAAATATTACTTGTTGTCATAAGAGCTGAACGAATAGCAGCAGGAGACCATGTTGGATGAAAAGTTTTAATATATGATGCTGCTCCAACAACATGTGGGCAAGCCATTGATGTTCCTGACATTATGTTGAACGGTAATTTTCTGTCGTCACCATTAACTCGAGAAGGAGGAAGATCTGGAGGCCATGCAGCTAAAATGGCAACTCCGGGGGCCATTAAATCAGGCTACAATATCATGACACATTAAAAAAACATTAAAAATAAGTAGTTACAAGAAAGAGGGATAATAATATTATCTTATTTATATACTACTTTTTTTATTAGATTACTTTAATCTTTATTAAGTGATTAGTTAATTAAATGTAATTAGCACTTAGTTTTTGAGCTTCTGAGTTTGTTACCGAAGCAGTTTATTCTGTTTCTGCTCTGTTTTGTCCGTTAGCAGAGCAACACTTGTATATAAGCTTTTCCATCAATGAAATCATCAAGTTTTGTGATCATTTTAGCCATTTCTCTAATATGGTATCAGTAGACTCACAATACGCTTCCGCGAAATTCCTTTTCTCTCTCCTTTCTCACTGATTTTCTTATCTTTTCCCGGGAAAATCAATTCTTCTTTTCTCAGATCTTGATTTTTCAACCAGATGGCTCAGCCTCAAGATCCGTACCTCCTTCATTCCTCAGATCATCTTGGTCTGATTCTTGTCACTCAACTTCTCACAGAGATCAATTACAATTCGTGGTCTCGATCTATGAAAATGGCGCTTAATGGAAAACGCAAACTCTGTTTCGTCGATGATTCTCTACCTCGACCTGATGATAATGCTGACCCAGACGAAATTGCTGCTTGGGAGTGCAACAATGATATCGTATCTTCATGGATCTTAAACTGCATTTCAAAAGATATCGCTGAGAGCGCGATATATGCCGATTCTGCTGCAGCACTTTGGCAAGATCTACAAGCTCGTTTTGGACAAGCTAATGGCCCGCGTCTGTTTCAATTGAAGAAGGCTATGGTGAGTTTAGAACAAGGATCTTTATCTGTAACTCAATACTTCTCCAAGATTAAGCTGCTTTGGGAGGAGTATTCAGCTTTTCGACCTGTAATTCCTTGTACTTGTGGTGCAATTCGTCTCTTGCAAGATTTTAATCAGATCGAATATGTACTCACTTTCTTGATGGGATTGAATGAGTCCTTCTCTTCCCTCCGTGGTCAGATCTTGGCCACAGATCCGATTCCACCAATGAACAAGGTTTTCTCCCTTGCTCTTCAAGAAGAAAAACAACGAGAAGTCACTACTGTCATTCCTTCTTCTGTTGCCTATGTTGTCAAGACTACTCAGCAAAAGAACTTTGATCCAAAATCCAAGAAGAAAGATCGTCCACTTTGTTCTCATTGTGGTTTGCTTGGCCACACTGTGGATAAGTGCTTCAAGATCCACGGCTATCCTCCAGGATATGACAAATCCAAAGGAAAGTCCACCACTGCTGCCATTAATCATGTTGCTGTGTGTGATCATGTGGCTGCTACTTCTGCAGATCCAAAGTTAACATCAGATCAAGTTCAACAACTGCTGCAATTACTACAAGTGCATCAGAACTCATCTCCAAATAATGAATCCACTTCTTCAGGTTATGTTTTCACTGCTAGTACTTCATTTTCTAGCACTGAGACTATAACATGGATTATGGATTCAGGGGCAACATCACATATTGTATATTCTGATGCTTTGTTTGATTCTCAAAAGTCATTAGAAAATTATTTTGTTGCTTTACCTAATGACATCAAAATTGCTGTGTCTTCTGTTGGAGACATTCAACTTTCTTCTTCCATTACTCTAAAAAATGTTTTATATGTTTCATGTTTTAGAGTTAACCTCATTTCTGTCTCAGCATTGGTGAATGATTCCCCTTGCTTTGTTTCTTTCTTCTCTAACTATTTTCTTATACAGGCCCTTCATTCTTCGAGGGTGATTGGCAAGGGTGATTTGCTAAGAAGACTATATGTCCTTCATACACCTAGTATCAAAAACACAGTAAAATGTTCTTTGAATTCTGAGAATAATTGTGCTCTTGTAAACTCTGTTTCAACTAGCACTTGGCATCATAGATTAGGCCATTTGTCAAACACTGTTCTTCAACACATTTGTAATGATTTGTCATTGTCTAAACCATTTCATGGAATTACAAATTGTAATGTTTGCCCCTTAGCTAAAATGAAGAAAGTTCCATTTGTTTCTCATAACAATTTTTCTGATGCAAGCTTTGATCTAATACATTGTGATATTTGGGGACCATACTCCACTCCCACTTATGATGGAATGTCATACTTCCTAACAATTGTTGATGATCATAGTAGGTTCACATGGACTTATCTCATGTCCAAGAAATCTGATGCAACATCTCTTTTGATAAGATTCATTAAGCTAGTGCAGACTCAATTTGGAAAGCTTATTAAACAATTAAGGTCTGACAATGCTAAGGAACTTTCTCTCACCTCCTTCCTGAATGATAATGGAATTCTTCATCAGTTTTCATGTGTCCAAAGGCCTCAACAAAATTCTGTAGTTGAGAGGAAACACCAGCATCTGCTAAATGTAGCAAGAGCCTTGATGTTTCAATCAAAAGTTCCTCTTAGATTCTGGGGTGAATCTATTACTGCTGCCACCTTCATCATTAACCGACTTCCTAGTCCAATTCTTCAACACAAAACTCCATATGAATTACTTTTCAACAAGCCAGTAGATTACACAGGCATGAGGGTGTTTGGATGCCTATGTTATGCATCCACTTTGGCTGCTGGCAGAACAAAATTTCAACCTCGGGCTGTTCCAACAGTATTCCTAGGATATCCTAGTGGATATAAAGGGTATAAACTTCTCAACCTTGACACCAATCAGATTTTCATATCTAGAGATGTTGACTTTGTAGAGGATATCTTTCCCTTTGCTGACATTAACCAAGAATCACAAAATTTCCCATCATACCCAAATATGCATTCCAAGACCACTACCCGACCTTGTCCCCACTTCTCAACCACAAATAACCACTACCATTCCTTCAATTAACCCCACCACTTCAGAATTGGTCAGCTCTGATCATTCTGCTCAGTCACCTCCACTTCGAAGATCAACCCGAACTCATAGAACTCCTTCTCACCTTGAGCCATACCTTTGTTACAACACTACCTGTCCACATCCCATTCAACATCATCTTACTTATGACAAACTTTCTCCATTCTATAAGAACTATGTTTTACAAGTCACATCTATCCCGGAACCTTACTTCTATCATCAGGATGTTCAGTCCTCACAGTGGAGACAAGCAATGTATGAAGAAATCAAGGCCCTTGAGGATAACCAAACTTGGTCTATTGTTCCTCTTCCTCAGAACAAAAAACCAATTGGTTGTAGGTGGATATATAAAGTAAAATACAAGGCAAATGGAGATGGAGACAGATATAAGGCTCGATTGGTTGCGAAAGGATACACTCAACAAGCTGGGATTGATTTCCTTGATACCTTTTCTCCTGTGGCAAAAATCACCACTGTCAGGTTACTTTTATCATTAGCAGCAATAAACAAGTGGAGTTTCCTACAATTAGATATAAACAATGCTTTTCTTAATGGTGACTTGTATGAGGAAGTATACATGACTTTACCACTTGGATATCCCAAGCAAAAGCAAGGAATGGTGTGTCGTTTGCACAAATCATTATATGGGTTGAGGCAAGCTAGCAGACAGTGGTTCACAAAATTTTCTTCTGCACTAACTGAGATTGGTTTTGTGCAATCCAAAAGTGATTATTCACTTTTCCACTTTGGTACTGGATCTGATATTGTGTTCTTGCTGGTATATGTGGATGACATCGTACTTTCAGGTCCAAGCAAAGCGAGCATACATCGAGTTCAGCAGCAATTGGAGTCCCTATTCAAGCTGAAAATATTGGGAGATCTGAAGTACTTTCTTGGCTTGGAAATTGCTCGGACAACTAAAGGAATTTGTTTGTCTCAGAGGAAATATGCTTTGAGTCTTCTTGATGATACTGGTTTCATTGGCTCTAAACCAGCCACCATTCCAATGGATCCTGGTCTCAAACTCTCTGCAGCAGAGGGCGAACCAGTTTCTGATCCTTCCTTGTACCGAAGACTCATTGGTAGGTTGATGTACCTTACCATATCAAGGCCAGATATTATGTTTGTTGTATCAAAGCTCTCCCAATACATGTCAGATCCTAGAGTACCTCATGAAAATGCATTACACCATCTCCTTAGATACATCAAATCTGCTCCTGGCCAGGGATTGTTCTTCTCTGCTGCTTCTAGCCTCACTCTCAGTGCCTTTTCAGATGCAGATTGGGCGAGTTGTGTTGACTCCAGGCGTTCAACTACAGGTTTTTTAGTTTTCCTTGGTAACTCCCTCATATCATGGAAATCTAAGAAACAAACAACTGTTAGTAAATCCTCTACAGAAGCAGAGTACAGGGCACTGTCGAGTGTTGCTGGTGAATTAACTTGGCTCACTCAACTTCTGAAAGAACTCCAAATCACAATCCCTCCAGCTATGATTTTTTGTGATAACCAATCTGCCATTTACCTTTCCTCTAACCCCACTTTCCATGAAAGATCAAAACACATCGAAATTGATTGCCATTTCATCCGAGAAAAAGTGTGCTCTGGACTCCTCAAGCTTGTACATTTGAAAACAACTCATCAACTTGCAGATTTGCTAACCAAGCCTTTGGCTCCAGCCCGATTCAAAATGCTATTGTCCAAGTTGGGGATATTAGACATATACCTTCCAACTTGAGGGGGGTATTAGATTACTTTAATCTTTATTAAGTGATTAGTTAATTAAATGTAATTAGCACTTAGTTTTTGAGCTTCTGAGTTTGTTACAGAAGCAGTTTATTCTGTTTCTGCTCTGTTTTGTCCGTTAGCAGAGCAACACTTGTATATAAGTTTTTCCATCAATGAAATCATCACGTTTTGTGATCATTTTAGCCATTTCTCTAATATTTTTTACACAAAAATTTAGATCAAATTCCTTATGTATATCTGGTAGGATATAAAAGACTTTATACAAATCTTCTCACTTTAATTAATCCAATTTATTATTTTCATCTGCACATACAAATACTTCCTGATATTTATTTGCCTAGCTATATATATATATATATGAAGTAGCAAAGGGTGTACATAATTATTATGGTACAGATATAACAAAGTTTGATAATAATGTAATTTAATTTTAGAAAGGATTGAAGGTACGTACCTTGAGAATGTCAGGAGTAATATAATTAGGACCCCTTGAAGAGAAAGAAGCAACCGAAGGGGCCAAAGTATCTTTCCTCTCTTTACTCTTATATATGGTTGCAGTTGGATTTCTACAATATATATAATTTTGTATAAAGCATCAATTAAGTTTATGAGTATTGTTCTCTAGCTAGATTTGGTAGTTATTGTAAATGGATGACACATTATATTATTCAATAATGTTTGTCGTATAACATAAATACATCCAACGTGTGCTATACATGATATGGAATGTGTGCTATATATATGTATAGCACACGTACGTATAACACACGTTTGGATGCTCGTTGGACGTATTTCTGTTGTACAATAAGTATTATTACATTATTATTATTATTATTATTGAGTTGATACCTTGGAGGAGTGTCCATGTATAGTTCTACTTGGCGACCATCCTCCAAGCTAAGGTAAGATAAAGGCAAAGGTCGAACATTAGGTTTATCTCTTTTAGTGTCACCTGTTGTCAGTGCCCCAATAGCTTGAGCATTCAAGGGGCCTTCCCCATCTGAATCGCCATCACAAAGAACAATTTTACCTTTAATCAGGCTTGCGTTCAATGTTTTTGGTCCACACAACCTGCATGCATAAATTTCCCAAATTTTTTTATTAGTGTCCCGTTTGGCGTCTTGAACATGGAATTCGATTGGATCCTAGCTAGAGTTTTCTACGATGCTTTTGCTATTATTTTGTCCATCCAATTGCACTTTGAAACACACACATATATAGTATCATAGCATGGGGAATAACAATTTTCCAGCCAAAACAGTCAATAAAGTCCATTTTAACACTTTTGGCTCAAATAGCATTATTAATCATGTGTATTTTTTTAATGAACTGAATAATTTATCCCAAATTTCCTATTATTGACTGTTTTAGCTGATTTTTTATTGTACCTCTACTAATACTTACATAGTATAGGATGTAATCACTATATTTATTAGATCCTACTTGGTTTATGGGAAAACAAATAATGAAATAAGTACATAATTATTTGTTTGGACATGAATCAGCAGTGATATCTGAAATGAGAATAAATTAATCAGCTGTTAATAAAAAAAATTATATTATAGTTAGGTGTACAATGAAAAAATAATTAAAACATTTTATATATTATGCATAACATATATTATATAATGTGCACAATATATATTATATGATGTAAAGAAAGATGATGTTTCAACATGTGATATATGATGTGCATATTATATATTATATGCATAAAATATTGATTGTTTTGATTGGTTTTTTTATTGTGCTACAAGAATTTCTTGAAAAAAATGTGAAAATTATTCATCTTGAAGATTTGTAATTTATATTTTATGAAATGTATAATCTACTATAATATAATATAATCCTCTTAACAATTTTTCTGCTCTGAATGTGGACACAAAAAACAGAAAAATTTATACAGATACAGTCTATCTTATATGTATATATACTAAACAAACATGTCATTTTTCTATTCTGTACGTATTATATTTTGTGTCTTGTACATAGTAAACAAATGCTACCTAAATGTCCTAAATGTCCAAGAGTATACCTGGATTCAGAACCATTTATACCCGCAGCAGGTGCATCTCTACCATGGATTAATGGATAAAATTTTGCATTCAAATCAAATGTATTTATTGAGATTCCCTGAGAAATAGAAACACACATTCATTGTTAATGATGATAAAATTTATTTTTTTATTTTTCTTTAATACACCAAAGGTATAGGGATCAATAATGTTTGACGTACAATAAAAATACGTCTACCTTGTATTCAATGTGTACTATCCATGTTACAGGATGTGTGTTATATGTATATCACATATAGGTAAAACACACATCTTATAACATGGATAGCACACACTGGATATAAGTTGGACGTATTTATATTGTACGTCAAAAACATTACTGTTTTTTAAGTGAATATCTATGGGTGAGATTGTTTCAGATTTTTTTAAAAAAAATTATTCTACTACATGAATTTTTTATATAAAAATATAATAATGAGTCCATGATGCAATGAAACAGTGAGTTTAGAAGCCAAAAAAAAAAAAGATGAAATGAAACATGCATGTCCTGGCTTATAGCTAGGAATATGATGATAGAGAGAAAGGAAAATTACGTACCTCATAATCTTTATTGTTACCCAATCGAACCCTGGTGATAAATTTCCTATCTATGGTGCTAGCAGCCACAGAAATTAACCATGGTGCCTTATTTATCAGAGTTGAAAGTTCTGGACCAGAGTTTCCAGCTGCAGCTACTGTGAGCACTCCTTTTTTCATTGCATGAAATGAACCAATGGCCACAGCATTACGAAAATATTTTGTATGAGGACGTCCTATCGAAGCCGTTATTATGTCAACTCCATCAGCAATTGCATTGTCAAATCCAGCAAGTACGTCTGCATCCGAACATCCATCTTTCCAACAAACTTTGTACACTGCGATTCGTGCCGACGCCGCGCCGCCTCTTGCTGTTCCTTGCGCAAGGCCTAACATGCTTGCACTCCTTACTGCGTTCCCAGCTGCAATTGATGCTACATGAGTCCCATGACCAGTTCCATCTCTTGCGGATCTTTCCTGATCTCCAATGGGAAATGATGTATTGGCACGACAAAAGCTAGCCCCAATAATTTTACTACAACAACATATGTAGTAACATTTGTTAATAATAGTGTGTAACTCTATTCTGTTTTCATAACTTATGAGCTATGATGAGAAACTTTAAAATCCTATCCTGTAATTTTGATCTTAAAAAATTATAGGCTTAAATATCATTTTAGTTCATTAACTTCACATAAATTCTAATTTTGGTCCACTATCTTCACATTTATCATATTTAGTCCACTAGCTTTCGAACTGCGAGCACTTTTGGTCCACTATTAATCAACTAGTAAATCAACAGACACGTCAGCATAGTCAACAGTGACACGTCAACAAAGTCGATGACCATGTCAGCTAAGTCAACGTCCACATCAACAACGTCAACTGTCATGTCAGCATCGTTAAGTCCACGTCAGCACAGTGGACTAAAATTGAAAAATTTTTAAAGCTAGTGGACTAAAACCAGAATTTGTATAAAGTTAGTGAACCAAAATGATATTTAAGCCAAAATTATACGTGTTTTACTTTAGTCAAAAAAATATATCGATTTGTTCCTAAAATTGTAAAAAATATTTAAAAATAATCACAATAATAAAATATTTAATCTGAATAATTGTTTATAATTTTAGAGACTAATTCGTTAGTATATAAAATGGAGGTCACAAAAGTGAAATAAGGATCAATTGTTTTCATGTGTACTAGCTAGACGGGTAGAACATACTTATTGCAAGTGAAATTAGTTCCATGGCATCGGCCCTTCCATCTATTTGGTGGTGGACCATATCCTCTGTCATTGAAGCTTTCAGATTCTGGCCATATTCCAGAGTCAAGTACTCCAATGATAAGATTACTTGTGTCTGCTTTATTTTGCACCTGTTGTGTAAAACCAATAAAATCCCAAGACCTTGTTGTGTAGAGTTGGTTCTGTCTATTAGGAAATACAGAGACCACTCCATCAAGTCCTGCATTAACAATTTTTCTTGTTACCAAATTTGTTATGTCCTATGCTCATAAATAAAAGGGAATAAGGTAATTAGGTGTTAAATTTTTTAATTTGAGGTTACCAGCCATTCTATGTGCTTCTTCCTCTGTTAACTTCGCAACAAAGCCACCGAAACTACGTTTGTAGTGATACAGTATCGACTTGGGCTCATCATTGTTGCTGCTGACATTATTGTGGGCATAAATCAAGAAAATATTTACGGACTATAGCTTAGAAATAAAGATGATAGATCTAAGGATTGCCAATTAATTAATCTTCTTCAATTTATTCATAAGAAAAAAAGAAATAATAGTTTCACTTTTTTTCTCTGACTAGTGTTTTAACAAATATACTATATATCCACCATGTTTTAACAGATTTATTTTATTATTTATCATCTTTATTATAATATGTATTTTTAAGCACTCTTAAATCAACTTTATATATCTCTTATTTTATTGTTACCACTCATTTTTAATGTATTTATTTTATTATTTCTAAAACCTCATTTATTAAATTTTAGTTATTTAAATCTTCATATTTTAAATTATGCATATTAAAAATTATACTAATAATTGATATTAAATATAAAAATTAATTATTTTAAGTTATATAAAATTTAGAATAAAAGAAATCTATTATCTTGTAAGTGTTTTAATATTTTCAATAAAAGGAATGAAAAATTACTTTATTTTTTTGAAACAAGTAAATTAAGAAGTGTGGTATCTAAAATTATTAATAAAAAAATTAATACTTTATCAACAATTTTCTTTTAGAAATACTAAAATAATTGCATTAAAGAGTGAGTGGCAATTTTCAAATAAAAAATATATAGATTTGATTTAAGAATGTTTAGAGTTGAATATGTTAATAAAAGTGATAAAAGATAAAGGAATTTAAAAAATAATTAAGGACTAATTTTTCTAACAATAAAATTGTTAGGGATCAATTTATCTAAAAATGAAATTGTCATTAACACCGTTAGTTTTTCCGTCCAGGAACCTTATGATGACCAACTTTTGACATTGTCAAGGATCAGATAGGGTATTTCCGATTGTCAAGGACGGACCACCTTGTTCGACGCTGAAATTGTCATGGACCAGTTTGAACGTTTATTCATTTTTATATTATTCGGTACTTTTTTAAGATGGACCCAACATGCAATGCTAATATAAGAATGCACACTTTTTGTTTTAATTTGTCTATTTACAAATTTTAGGTGATTGTTATTTTTTTAATTTTAGTGAATAATTAAAAAAAATAATGAATAATAAGAATAATATTATAAAATATGCTTAATTTTTTTAAAATTTTAGGTATTGTAAAATACATCTTTAATGTTGAGCAAGAAGCAAGACAAAAAATAATATTTTATTAATAATAAAAATATTACAAACTAAATATCATTAGTGCATTTTATAATATTTAATACACTCTAAGAAATTCACTATGATTATTTTATACATTCTTAAACACTATTGCAATCAATTATATTTGATGTACTATATAAAACACACTTATGACACACACACTCACTTTGCTGCTGGACTTGCTTACTGCTTGCTCACTGCCACTTTATTCTTACTAATTACTAGACTCTTGACACTAGCTAGCTTAGGCTACACTTGATGCACTATGACGCTTTGTTTCTCACCTAGCTACTTACTGCACTCTTCACTTTGCACACTTAATTAGCAATAATGTTTATCGTATAACAAAAATACGTTCAATTAGTATCCAAACGTATGTTATACATAACATAGAATGTGTGTTATACGTATAACATACATTTTATGTTATATATGACACACATTGGATATTAATTGAACGTATTTCTGGTACGTCAATCATTATTGATTAATTAGGTGCTTCACTCAATGCACACACTCATTAAAGGCAACATATTTATAGTAGTACAATGTGGGTTATGTAAACTGACTCTAGGTATAGGTATTCTACTTTTTTTATTATTATTATTTCTTTTCAATCATAAAAGATAATTCTAGAGTTATAATTTTTTATTATTTCTCTAATTAATATCTTTTAATCATTACAGGATTATTAATCAATAATTTTGTTTGATAGCGTTGATATTTTTACTTAATTTATATGTATAATTAAAATTAGACAGATAAGAAAAATGAAATAAGTATTTATTTATTACTTTTATTTGCCGCAAGTAACTTTCTCTCTTCTCCAACCTTGGGTCTTTAATATGTGTAGATTATAATCCTTTCTATATGTCATATATAAATGTTACTTAGTTGATTTTCGTTGTGTGCACTAATTATTTTCATTTTGAGAATAATTACGTGAGAGGGTGGTTGCAGCAGTAGCCTATAATTGACTGACCAACAAATTCAAAATTATATGGTGTTAATAACTTGTTTAGATTTTGATGGTATGGTATTAGTATCAATGCTTGTGATACAATATAAATACGTCCAACAAGTATTCAATGTGTGCTATACATGTTATGAGATATGTGCTATACGTACGTGTGCTATACAAATAGTACACATCCCATAACATATATAACACACTCTTGGATACTTGTTGGACATATTTCTGTTGTACGACCAGTATTATTGGTATTAGTACTGGTACGTACCTGTCTGCAACTTGTTGAAGCATGCTTGTGTAAAGGGGCAGTGCAGAAGCTTCATCTTCCATGCTATTGCCAGTGTAGACAATATAAGTCTGCATTATTAACCACATAATATATACTTATCAAAATCAGGACAAATTAAATGGGGGATAAAGGGCCATGATAGCAAATTAAAGTAATAATGTTAATCAAAGAGAGAGATGGAAGATAGAGATATATTTTACATGCCTTGAGGTCTTGGGGACTTGACTGGCATATCACAAGAAAGAAAGCAAAGCTAAGGAAAAGAAGCAAAGGAGCATAGGATGATTTACTACTAGCCATTGTTGTTAGGTAAGTAAGTACTGTGCAAATATGTGGAGGGTGCCGAGTGCCTTTATATAGACATCACTTATTCAGACTTTTGAGTGAATATTAGAGGCGTTAAGGTCCTGTCCGCTAATCCGTTTGACTTAAAGTATTTTGGTCTGGTTAAATACTTAAGAGTTAAACGTGAAATTTATCCTGAAATAAATTACTCCTCCACTTTAATTTTTGCTCAAAATAGTTATCCACTTTGCAATATGTGAATCAAGATAGTCCCCCTGACATTCTTTTGTTATAATTCTGTTAACTTCAGCTAATGTGGACCGTTTAATAACAACTTGACAAGTGACATATAACCCTATAAATACATATAAATCATAGTAGTCCTCCATTTGCCTTGTTTTCAATCAAAATAATCATCTACTCTTATTTAAAAAGAACTATTTTGATTCAAAACAAGTAAATTGAAGTACTTATATGAGTTATGAATTTCTAGGATTACATGGTACTTGTTAAGTTAGCAATAAACAATTCATATTAACAGAAATTAACAGAGTTATAACATAAAAAATAAAATAAGGACCAACTCGATTCACAAATTGAAAAGTGGAGGATTATTTTGAGCAAAAATTAAAGTGGAAGACTAATTTGATTCACATATACAAAGTGGAGGACCAATTTGAGGTTTAACTCAAATTTTTAAATTAAATTTGATATATTTTTCGAATTGGGTTCGAGTCATACATTGAATTAGATTTTTGAGTTGATTTGAAGTTAAATTTTTTTTAATGATATATTGTTTTAATAAAAATTATAAGATTTTATAATTCGGTTAATATATTTTACATAACTTGATACTGTTTTTGAACAATATTCTGTTTGCACATAGAGTTGCGACTCAAGGGTGAAAACTAAGGAAGTTAGCACTTTATGCCTCCAAAAATTTTTAAAATATTTTAATAAAAAATCTAAATATCACAAGGCAACATTAATCATCATCACTCATAAGTTGATCAATACTTATGTCTAATGTAGTGTTATGCACTAATTCCTACATATACATTTTTTTACTTTACTTAATTATTTATTTATTTTTCTTTTTTTTTCACACAAATCACAAATTATCATTCATATATGTTTCTTATAATTTTGATCATTTCTATGTATCATTCTTTTTACTTCTTGAGTTCTTTTTCTCTATTATCATAAGTCATTTCTAGCTCTCTTCTCCCCTCCCTCATTTTTATGCTAAATTCGAATTGTGCATATTGTTGTCTAGTCTTACATAGTGACAAATAATATGAAATTTTCTCTTATATTGAAATTAAAAGTAATAAGTATTATTTATATTTTTTCTCTCGTTCTAACTTATTTTGTTATTCTAAAATATCCTGAAAAGAATTTTTTCAAAATAAAAAATTAATAAAATCTTACCTAAAATTCACAACGTTTCAATAAAAATTAAATGAACTACTTATATTATCAATTGAAAAAGAATTGTTTAATAAAATCAATTACAATATAGTTTAATAAATGATTTTATATCCTAAAAATACCAAAGATAAAATTTAAATAAAATTATAATAAATTCAATATAATTTTATTATTTAATTTAAAATGTCTTAGTTTAGAGTTGACTTTAGACCTCGGTTATTCTTCTCAATCTGTGATAAATCATTTTGTACAATATTATAACATATAATTCAGATTTATTTTTTTCCACTGTGTTTGGTAATTAATATTTTCACTCCTTTAATTTCAATGACAGGAGTGTAAGGAAGTTCCACGGCCAAAACACACCATTATCTAATCATCCACAGGTCAAGCTCCATTTAGAAAATAGGGAGCAGGTATATGTATTTATTTTCCCTTAATTAATAATTTATATATAACTCTATCTCTAATTGCATTGTCATTGCCCTCTTGTTAATTAATAACGAATTAATTATATACTCCCTCCATTCCAAAATATTAGTCGTTTTAGGGAGAAAAAAAAATTTCACAATGATTGTCGTTTTCAACTTCCAATGCTAATTAAATTTTTTCATACCTATTATATCCCTAGTATCATTTCTCTTTCTTTCTTGAATATTACTCCAAAAGATCACTAATCATCTTTCTTTCTCATTAATGCTTTAGGGTAGTTTAATCATTTTAATATATCATTTTATAAAATTAAGAATATTTATTGAATTTCTTAATCTACGTGTAAAAACCTTAAAAGACTAATATTTTGGAATGGAGGGAGTATATAGAACATTATATTGACAATTATGTTTAATGATGATTTAGTGTAATTAATCTACAGGTACTAGTGGATAATATATAGCATCGTTAGTGTAAGATTTTCAAGGCCCGGAGGCATTATTCTTGGAGTATCATATATATATAATGGCATAGATAATGTGCTTGACGATCGCAACAGATTTGATGATAATTTCCATCTAAATCATCATCATCATCATCTCACTGAAACTATAGATTTAAGTAGCTAGGACTTTCCTGGAATTCAGTAATGAGTGAAGTCTTGAACTAGATTATTAAATTTGGAAGCATAAGGTTTTAAGTCATAGTCTAATAATGAGTTTGATTCATAGAATTAACATACAGGTCTATATTTAATTTGTTTGCAGGTATTTTGACATTGCAGGTCTATATTAAAGTCATAGAATAATTTTAAAAAAGTTACTCATTCTGTTGTTTCTAATCATCCATTTTAAAAAATTTAGTTTTCCTTATTATATAAATGTTACTTTGGAAATAATATTCTAAAAATATTTACTAATTTCTTTTTCCGATTCTACTCTTTATTAACAGAAGATAGAGAATAAGTATGATAAATAATTAAAAAAATAAACTATTAATATTATAAATAATATTATAAAATATACTTAAATTACTCTTGAAGTGAGACTTCTCACATTCTTCTTTAATCAACTAATTTAAACTTAGATAATTAAAAAATTGGAGAAAATAAAATGATAACTGCATCAATATAATACAATTTCTTTTTTGCTATTTGTGCATTTTAATATTTTTTAGAGTAAACCCCCAAACTGGTCCTTGACAATTTTCGCGTCGGACAAGTTGGTCCCTAACAATTAGAAATACCCTACCTAGTCCCTCACAATGTCAAACCTCGGACACGCTAAGGTCCCTAGACGGATTCCGTAACGTTTGTCCTACGTATCAGTCCAGCACAGTGCACCCGTGCTGACTTGGTCGTTTAATGCTTGAAACGACGTCGTTTCGTTAGAAATAATTAACATTAAACATCTTTTACTGCTGAGGATGAGGTGATTTGTGACTCAAATCCAACAACAAACATGTTTAATATTAATTATTTCTAACGAAACGACGTCATTTCAAACATTAAATGGCCAAGTCAGTACGAGTGTACTGTTCTGGACTGACACATAGGACAAACGTTACGGAATCCGTCTAGGGACTTTAGCGTGTCCGAGGTTTGACATTGTGAGGAACTAGGTAGGGTATTTCTAATTATTAGGGACCAACTTGTCCGACGCAAAAATTGTTAAGGACGAGTTTGGAGGTTTCCTCAATTTACTCTCGTGTCAAATAAATCGGAGAGAGGAGTACATGTATAATTTGGACTTTAGCTAGTGACAAGGAACGTTCAGCTTTAATTTGTTGCCCTAGTAGAGTAACGACAAATAACAGAACACAAATAAATCCATCCAAGTCCAAACAATCAATGAGCCAAATGAAAACACGGGTACCAATTACTCTTGTTTTCTTCTCTTGTGACCACTATGTATGTAGCTAAGAGGATAGTAATTCAGACATTATTGGAGAATACATTCATTCAGAACTAAGTAAATATCTAGACATAAATACGGTAACTAGTATCCAATATGTGATATATATAACACATATATAATTTATGTTATATGTATAGTACATGTACGTATGACACATATTACATGTTATGTATAATAGATGTTAGATATTAATTGAACTTATTTTTATTATACAACAAATATTACTGTTAAGGACTAGCTTGTAAACTAAATAAAATGCAGTTTTAATTTGTTACCTCCTTTCTCATATACATTTACTACTCTACTATTATCTTTGAAATTTAATATAATATTATTTCAAAATACAAACTAATTTTATTCTCATATCGTAAATATAAAATTATGTACATTGTAGATAATATTACGTCCTATATATAAATAGATTAACCGATTGGTCAGTCCATTCGTATTCCATATATAGGACATGGTCATGCATCTATCTACTTTATCTTAAAGAGGGGGAAAGGAACTTCTTTTCCCGCGTCTCGTCATGGAAAACGTTTTTAACAAGAGAAATATGTCTACTTTCAACATATAATACTTGTGAAACAACATTGCTAAGTATTAAAAAAAGAGACTTAAAAAGCCTCAATTTAGTCCTTCAATGGTGATTTAATGATCTCATCCTCCATTTTAATTTTTGCTCAAAATAATTTTTTATTTTGCATTTTGTAATACAAATTAGTACTTCTGTTCATACTTCATCTTATTAATAACTCCATATTATATGACAATTCTGAGGTCTAACATTAAATGTCATGGTACCTAGTAGATGGCTTGTACCAAACAAAGTTATTAATAGCTCATTTTAATCCTTGACTTTAGCATTATTGACTAAATTTGTTGAATTTTCACTTTACTTAAAGGCCACACTATCAATTTAGTTTGCTACATTTTCTTATATTCTGATTGTAGTCCAATTCCTTTTAATTTGTCAATTTTGGTCCAGTACCTTCTGAAAAAATGATAATTTTGATCCGCCTTGTTGATGCAGACTTGACAATGTTGACGTGGACGTAACAATGATGATGTGGACCTTGATTGTGCTGACGTGAACTTTGATTGTTCTGACGTGGATTTGATTGTCCCGGGACTAAAATTGCTAATACCAATGAGATGGAGGACAAACATTTATAACATTTTGAAAGAAAGTAGATCAAAAGTGATAACAATTTGAAAGTAAGTGAATTAAAATTGACAAATTAAAAGGAAGTAGACCAAAGTCAGATTCTAGGAAAAGCCAATGAAACAAAATGATAGTTTGACCTTACTAAAATTATGACAATCAATTTTTATTTTTCATTATCTTCTTCTCATTTTTCTTATGTATAAGTATAAAAAAATTAAAACAAATTGATTCTCTCAACTTGAATAATATTTTTAAGTTGAAATAAGTTTTTTATTTCAAACAACTTTAGATATAATAATATTTTTTACCTTTTAAAATATTCTATTCATACAATAAAAAATAAAAAATAAGTTTAATAAAAAAATATAATAAATTGTAAATGAAATAAAAAATATCAATAGTAACTTTAAATTATAATTGGTTTTAGATGTCAACATTGAAAAAACTACTACCATTTAATATTTTTTATAATTTCATTTAAATATTATATTAGTATCTTATAAACTATTAAAGCACCTTAAATTGTGAAAATATATATCATTAATTAAAATATTTGTATACAAATAAAAAATATATAACCTATTATTAAAAATTATATAACCTATATGTACAAAAAAAAATACACATACCTTTAAATATAATTAAGATATATATAGTTTTTTCAGTACATCTTAATATTGATTGCAATATATATATATATATATATTGGTAATTCATTGCAATATATATATACACATAATTTCTGATGGCCCATAAGGAGGAAAAATAAACTAGACTCGAATACACCTCTTCCGTATCTCTAGCTAGCTGCTCATGCAAACCAAGTTTAACATTTTGTAACCTTGATTGATGGTTGGGTTAATTAAAACTTGTTGATGCCATAACTTCCACTTTTCCTTGTGAGAGAGCATTGCTAGAGGCACAACAAAAAATTATTTAAAACAGTTAATAAATAGAAATTTGGACCACAATCACCCAGCCTATTAAAAATATACTCATGATTAAAAGTGATATTTGAGTCATAAAGTGTTAAATGTGCTTTATTGACTGTTTTGGCTGAAAAATATTATTCCTCAATCATTTGTATTATTGATATTTGATCTACCAAATTATCATTGACTCCTTGAAGGAAAGAAACATATTCTTTTTTTTTTTTCACTTAAAACCAATTCAAGCCATCTTTTATACGAGAGTATGGCTAGAGCTACAACAAAAAATCAGCCAAAACAGTCAACAAGTAGGAAATTGAGCCTAAATCACTCGGCCCATTAAAAAAATACACATGGTTAATAATGGTATATGAGTCAAAAGTGTTAAAATGAACTTTGTTGGCTGTTTTGGCCGAAAAAATGTTGTTTCCCAACATTTACGTTTATACAACAAATTAAATATCACTCATCTTTTTTCATTTCTTTTTCTTTTGTTCCCAGCTTTTTCTTTTTCTTTTTTAACTAATAAACTCATCATATTCATTATGATCACATTTATCTGCTCAATACACAAATTGAGTCACCAATGAAGCTAGAGCAATCATTTTAATTATTTAAGAGTAAGCACGACTGATACATATATTTATTTCAGCGAAGCAACAATTATAGTTATGCCTAATGCATATTACTCTGCTTCAACTTATTCAATAATGCATCAACTCTTAGCTTTTATAAATTTACTTCTTAAACACAATAATAGGGCTCTTCACTTGGATCCTTCCATCACTCCAAACCAAAGAACCAGAAGCTAAAGATTGGTTCTGACTCAATGTTCCCGCAACAGTAAGCACAAAAATTAGCTCTTGGTCAACAAAAGAAAATGAAAGAGTGCTTGGGTTCACTGTAATTGTCAACCCTTGAGGATTAGAAACAGTGGCTCTAAATGTGGAATTTGCTGTCCCAACATATTTCACTGACCTTTTAAAACTGCCTCTAACATTGGTACTGGTGGCTTGAAGAGCAAATGAAGGATAGTTTAAATCCCTTGCTGTTTCTTGTGTTCCGCTAGGACAGGTACTGTTATCCCGTGTTATGTTTTGTAATTGCCTTGTACTGTAGCCTTGTCCACATAAGAATCTTATATACTCGCTTTCACCCGCATCATATACTAAACCAGGATTCACAGCCTTCACAGGATCAATTTGCCCTGCTCCATATCCGAACTCCAAGTCATTGGTATCTGTGGGATTTACCTGTCTAGCTGCATAGAAATATTAAAAAACAATTATTAGAATTTCATAAGTTTAACTTTTATGCATTATTTTACATTAACATCCAATTATATATACAATGAAAATTGCTAGAGGTACAACAAATTAAAAACCAGCAAAAACAGCCAACAAATAGGAATTTAGGCCACAATCACCCAGCCCATTAAAAGTATACTCATGATTAAAATGCTATTTGGGCCATAAAATGTTAAATGAACTTTGTTGGCTGTTTTGGCAGAAAAGATGTTATTCCCCAGACATTTGTGTATATACAATATATATGTCACTGATAGAGAAAATATTAGTATAAATAAATACAATAAAAAATCTCATCCATGTTGTGTTAAGATTTTTAGATAAAAAAATCACTAACAATTTGGCACACAATAATCAATAAAAGCACTATGATGAAAGATAGAGAATAAAATGGATATAAAGAACTAGCTGGGTATATACAAAGGAATAATATTACATGTACATTATAAAATCAGTACTATCAATCACCATATGTAATAATATAACTTTTTAAAACTATTAAGTCATCTTTATAATAACTAATTTTATGGTGTACAAAAATATTTCTTAGTGGAGAGATAAGTGATTTATTTACTACCAATTCACTTCTATCTTTAGAATATCTCGCACTATGGATCCTAGTTTATTATATACTAATATTTTCTCCATAAGTAAACTTGTAAAAATTTCATTATAAGGTTAATATATATTATGTACCAACAATGTTTCTCGTACAATAGTAATACGTCCAACTAGCATTCAACGTGTGCTATAACATAATACGTAATATGTGCTATATATGTATAGCATACGTACATATAGCACACATTATATTCTGTATCATGTATAGCACACGTTGAATGCTAGTTGGACGTATTTTTGTTATACGACAAACATTATTGAATTATCTACAAGTTAATTAAAATGTTATGTGATTGGTGATTTGTGTTATTACTTGTTGTCATTAGAGCCGAACGAATAGCAGCAGGAGACCATGTTGGATGAAATGTTTTAATATACATTGCTGCTCCTGCAACATGTGGGGCGGCCATTGATGTTCCTGATATTATGTTGAACGCTAAACTTCTCGGGTCACCTGTAACACCAGAAGGAGGGCCTCTTGGAGACCATGCAGCTAGAATGGCAACTCCGGGTGCTACTAAATCAGGCTACAACACCATGACATTAAAAATTAGTTACAAGAGAGATAATAATATTATTTATTTATATATACTACTTTTTTTACACAAAAATTTAGATCAAATTCCTTATATATATCTAGTAGGATATAAAAAACTTAATACAAATCTTATCACTTTAATTAATTCAATTATATATTTTCGAGACAAAAAAAAAACTAACTAAAACAGTCATCAAATAGGAATTTGGATCATAATTATCTAACACATTAAAAATAGACTCATGATTAAAATGCTATTTGAGTTATAAAATGTTAAATGAACTTTATTGGCTGTTTTGGCTGAAAAAATGTTATTCCATGCATATTACATATACACTTTCTTATATTTTGGTAGCTACATATATAGGGAAATGTTTGGTGAACAATAGATAACCAGTCAAATCAATCAATGGGTCCATTAGACAACCTTTAGCAAAAAAGAATTATCTCTAAGTAGTTAATTTTTAATATGTTAAAATATCTGTATCCCAACATATC
Source organism: Aeschynomene evenia (assembly GCA_013621005.1). Taxonomy (NCBI): domain Eukaryota; kingdom Viridiplantae; phylum Streptophyta; class Magnoliopsida; order Fabales; family Fabaceae; genus Aeschynomene; species Aeschynomene evenia. The sequence continues at coordinate 6,493,975 of CM024265.1, read as the reverse complement.
TATATGGACTGGTTTTGACTGATTTTTTATTGTGCAAATAACAACATTCATATATATATATATATATAAAATAAGAATGTTTTTTGTACAACAGAAATACGTCCAACAAGTATCCAACGTGTGCTATACATGTTATTAGATGTGTGCTATTTGTATAACACACGTATGTATAACACACATGCCACAACATGTATAACACACGTTGGCTAGTAGTTTGACGTATTTATGTTGTACGAAATATATAAAGTAGCAATAGGGTGTACTTAATTACTATGGTACAAATATAACAAAGTTTGAACGCAATTTAATTTCACAAAGGATATTTAAGGTACCTTAAGAATTTCGGGAGTAATGAGATTAGGACCCCTTGAGGAGAAAGAGGCAGTGGAAGGGGCCAAAGTATCTCCCACCTGTACACTCCTATTTATGGTTGCATTTAGATTCCTACAATATATATATAATTAATTTTGTTAACCATCAATTTAGTTGGTAGTTATTGTAAATGGATATCACATTATTATTATTATTGAGTTGATACTTACGGGGTTGACCTCATGTAGGATAATACAAGGTCACCATCCTTCTGGCTAAGGGAAGATCCAGGCAAAGGTAGAGAAGAAGGAGTATCTCTTAATTCGTCATCACCTACTAGCAGTACCCCAATAGCTTGACCATAGAAGGGGCCTGCTCCATCTCCTGATCCATCACAAACAACAATTTTACCTCTAATCAGAGTTGCGTTCAATGTACCTACTTCACAATACCTGCATTAATTTCCCAAATATTTTTGTTAGTGTTCCATTAGGTATCTGGAACAGGAATTCGATTCGATCATAGAGTTTTCTACTATGCTTTTGCTATTTTGTCCATCCAATTTCATTTTGAAACACAAGTTACTAGAAAATTGAGCATTTTTAACATTAAATGTGTCAATAAAAGTATTGTCAATAAGAGTAATATTGACAATTAGTGACCGTCGAAAATACTTAAAACTAGTTTTTGAGTATTTTCAACAGTATTAATTGTCAAAGAAAAGTTCATGACTATTTTCAACGATAAACAAATGTCAATATATCTTTTTTTGACAAAATTTTTATCAACACTTCTCGATAATTACATGTTGAAAATGATATTTTTGTTGTAATGACATATAGTATAGATATATGATGTAATTACTATCTATGTTAGATCCTATACTCGGTTTATGGGCAAACAAATAAGTACATAATTATTTGTTTGGACATAAATCAACATTGATATGTGAAATGTGAAATATATGGGACTAAATAAAAAATTCAACCAAAATAACTAATATTTATGCACAATATATATATAATAATATTAAGTGTATAATGAAAAAATTAGTCAATACAGTCAATGAGTTTATTTTGGCTTTGGTTTTGGCCCAAATAATCATTGAGATGGTAATGAGTTGAGTAATTAAGGCCCAAAATCTCATTTATTGACTAGTTTGGCTGGTTTTTGTTTGTACATTTAGCATCACCCTATATATTATATTAAATGCAGAACGTATATCACATGTCACTACAACAATATTGATCATTTTCAACATGTAATTGTCGAAAAGTGTTTATAAAAGTATTGTCAAAAAAAGATACTCCCTCCGTTTTTTTTAATTGTCCAATTTAGAGATGCGTGCGTTTTTTTTAATTGTCCATTTCAAATTTTGAGACAAAATTTATTATTTTCTCCCCATTTTACCCCTATTTAATATTACTCACTAATCTCTTTTACTCTTTTACCAAGTAAAGTAATAAAGGGTAATTTAGTAAAGTAGGTGTACATTTTGTTAATTTTTATACAACACCAATCATTTCCTAAATACCCGCGCGCATTTAAAACTGGACAATTAAAAAAAACGGAGGGAGTATATTGACATTTGTTGGCCGTTGAAAATAGTCATAAACTATTCTTTGACAATTAATGGCCGTAAAAAATACTCATAAACTAATTTTGAGTATTTTATACACAATAAAATAAATACAAAATAAAATGCACAAAATTCATTGTATTATATTACACTATAATTGCATTTTTATACTTTATTATATCAACTTTAAAATAAATATTATCTAAATGTCTAAGAGTATACCTGGATAAAGATCCATTTATAGTTCCACCGGCAGGTGCATTTTGACCATAAATTAGTGGATAGAATTGTCCATTCAAATCAAATGTACTTACTGAAACGCCCTGAAGAAAAATAGATACACATGTTGATATAATGATGATACAATTTTATTTTATTTTATTTTTCTTTAATACACCAAAGGAAGGAATATATAGGGACGAGAATACCCTCCACAAAAAACAGGACATTATATATTCATATACGACGAGAACTATTTTTTAAATGAATATCAGTTTCAGATTTTTAAAAAAAATTATTCTACTTAATGAATTTTGTATATAAAAATATAATAAATGAGGACATGCATGATGCAATAATGAAACAGTGAGTTTAGATGCAAAAAAAAATGAAAATGAAAAAAAACATGTCCTACCTTATAAAAATACATAAATGACATTTTTCCAATCAAAACAATCAACAAAGTCCATTTTAACACTTTTGGCCCAAATAGTATTATTAATTTTAATAGGCTGATTGATTTAGGCTCAATTTCCTATTTTTGACTGTTTTTGACTGATTTTTTTGTTGTACATTTAACAATACACACAAAATGTTCTTCCTCAAATATTTGTGTATAAAAATATGATAGAGAGAGAAAGGAAATTTACCATATATGTTTTGCCGTTACCCAATCTAACCTTGGTATCAAATTTTCTATCTATGGAACTAGCACCCACAGATATTAACCATGGTGCATAATTAATCAGAGTTGAAGCTTCTGGGCCATAGTTTCCAGCTGCAACTGTTGCCACCACTCCTCTTCTCATTGCATGAAATGTACCAATGGAGATAGCATTCTCAAAATAGAGTTCAGGAGTATCAGTAACTTTTCCTATGGAAGCGTTTATTATGTCAACTCCATCAGCAATTGCATCATCAAATGCAGCCAGTATGTCTGCATCCTGGCAATCATCGATCCAACAAACTTTGTACACTGCAATTCGCGCCGACGTCGCGCCGCCTCTTGCTGTTCCTTGCGCAAAGCCTAACATGCTTGCACTGCTTACTGGGTTCCCAGCTGCAATTGATGCTACATGAGTCCCATGACCATTTATATCTCTTGCGGATCTTTCCTCATCTCCAATGGGAAATGTTTTATTCGTGACACGATAAAACCTAGCCCCAATAATTTTTCTGCAACAACATATGTAGTATCATTTGTTAATAATAGTGTGTAATTCTAATCTGTTTTCATAAATTATGAGCTATATATGATGACAAAATTTAAAATCTAGTAATTTTGATTATTGATTTATTATTTCTAAAATTGTAAGAAGTATTTAAAATTAATGGCAGTGATAAAATACTTAAAATGATTGATCTGAATAATTTTTTATAGGCTTAAATATCATTTTAGTCCACTAACTTTACATAAATTCTAATTTTGGTCCACTATCTTTAGATTTATCACATTTAGTTAGCTTTCTAACTTTGAACACTTTTGGTCCACTATTAGTCAACTGGTAAGTCAACGGACACATCAACAAAAGTCAACAGTCATGTCAGCAAAGTCAATATCCTCGTCAACAAAGTCAACGACCATATCAGCAAAATCAACTGTCATGTCAGCATCGTTAAGTCCACGTCAGCAAAGTGGACTAAAATTGACAATTTTTTAAAGCTAGTGGACTAATTGTGACAAATCTAAAGATATTGGACTAAAATCAGAACTTATATAAAGCTAGTGGACCAAAATGATATTTAAGCTTTTTTTATATTTTTAGGGACTAAATCGATAGTATATCAAATTGAGGTCATAACAGTGAAATAAGGATCAATTTTTTTCATGTGTACTAGACCGGTAGAAGTAACATACCTATTGCAAGTGAAATTAGTTCCTACGCATTGGCCATTCCATCTATTTGGTGGTGCATTGTATCCTCTGTCATTGAAGCTTTCAGATTCTGGCCAAATTCCAGAGTCAAGTACTCCAATGATAAGATTACTTGTGTCTGCTTTATTTTGCTCCTGTTGGGTAAAGCCAATAAAATCCCAAGACCTTGTTGTGAGGAGTTTGTTCTTTCTATTAGGAAACACAGAGACCACTCCATCAAGTCCTGCATTAACAATTTTTTCTTGTTACCAAATTTGTTATGCTCAGAAATAAAAGGGAATGAGGGAATTATTAAGTGTTAAATTTTGAGGTTACCAGCCATTCTATGTGCTTCTTCCTCTGTTAACATCGCAACAAAGCCACCGAAACTACGCTTGTAGTGATGCAGTATCGACTTGGGCTCATTGTTGCTGCTGAAATTATTGTTGCCATAAATCAAGAAAAATTGACTGACTATAGCTTATGATAAAGATGATAGATCTAAGGATTACCAATTAGTCTGGATCAATTGAATATTGCTAGATGTAATACGAAAAAATAGTAAAAATAGTTTCACTTATTTTTTCTCTTGACTTCTCTTTTAACAAATTTATAAAGCACCATTTGAAAGATTATATGAGTATTATTTGAGTGAAAGCACAATTCCTCTCAATAATGAATGAGATGTTCGGCTATAATACAACTCTTAGTAAAATAAGGCATTGATCCTCCTCTAGTCATAGATATGGACAATTTTTTTTTATGTTAATTCTTTGTTGAGATTGAAAACATGAAACTATGAAATATGATTTAAACGTGAAAAGACGAAAAAATAATTCTTCTTAATCAAATATGCTGTTTAAATCCATATACGTAAACAATACTTTGTCCTTCGGAAAAAAATAATATTATGTGATATTTATTATGTATGACGAGTTTAATTATGATGCATTGATAACTGTGTAAAGAATTTTACACTATTAGTCAATCGGATCTATTGATTTGTGTGACTTTTTAGTTAGTAGGTAGTGAGTTAAAGATTTTTGTTGATGCGTTGATCTATAATTGTATATCTGTGTAAAATTACTGTACACAATGAATTGGAATTAAACTGTATGTATGATATGTAATTTTTAGTACAAGTAATTTGTTATCCTTAATATGTATAATTAACAATAATACTAAATGGATAATGAAAAATCAGCCAATATAAACAATGATTCATTTTAGTTTTGGTTTGAGCCCAAATAATCATTGAAATTGTAATAGACTGAGTAAATGTAACCCAAAATCTCATTTATGGGCTTATTTGGCTGGTTTTTTTATTGTGCATTTAGCATCACTCATAATGAGCATTGCTAGAGGCACAAAAAAAACCAGTCAAAACAGCCAACAAATAGGAATTTGGGTCACAATCATCCAGCCCATTAAAAATATACTCTTGATTAAAAGTATTATTTGGGCCATAAAGTGCTAAATGGACTTTATTGACTATTTTGGCTGATTTTTTTGTTGTGCCCCAAACATTTGTGAAGTAAATAAGTCCATGTCTGTTTTTAATAATAGCACCTAATCAGCTAAACTTTATAACCAACAGATATATAAAATTATTCGGTACTTTTTGCAGATGGACCCAACATGCAATGCTCGTATAAGCTATACAATTTCAACATTATTAACTATAATAACAGCCACAATTCTACTCTCATATATGTATATGGGTGATGATAAATAAACAATACAAAACCAGCCCAACCAGTCAATAAATGAGATTTTGGGCCATAATTACTCAACTCATTACAATCTCAAGATTATTTGGGCCAAAACCAAAGTCAAAAATAGGCCCATTGGCTGTATGGGCTGGTTTTTCATTGTCCCTAATTAATACGTGTAGTTTAATTTTGCCGCAAGTAACTTTCTCCCTTCTCCAACCTTGGGTCCTTAATTAATACGTGTAGTTTAATTTATAATCCTCAGTATATATATGTCATATATAAAAGTTAGTTGGTTGATTTTGGTTGTGCACTAATTATTTTCATTTTGAGAATAATTACGTGAGAGGTGGTTGCAGCAGTAGCCTATAATTAGTTAACCAACAAATTCAAAATTATATATATGGTGTTAATAACTTGTTAAGGTTTTGATGGTATGGTTTTCAATAAAGCTTGTAGTATAACAGAAATACGTCTAACTAGTATCCAGTGTGTGTTATTCATGATATAGAATGTGTGCTATAAGTACGTGTGATATACATATAACACACATTTCATATCATCAATAGTACATGTTAGATACTAGTTGGACGTATTCCTGTTGTACGACCAACATTATTGGTATGGTATTAGTATTATTTGTATGTGTTACCTATCTGCAACTTGTTGAAGCATGCTTGTGTAAAGGGACAATGCAGAAGCTTCATCTTTCATGCTATTGCCAGTGTAGACAATATAAGTCTGCATTATTAACCACATAATATATACTTATCAAAATCAGGACAAATTAAATGGGGGATAAAGGGCCATGATAGCAAATTAAAGTAATAATGTTAATCAAAGAGAGAGATGGAAGATAGAGATATATTTTACATGCCTTGAGGTCTTGGGGACTTGACTGGCATATCACAAGAAAGAAAGCAAAGCTAAGGAAAAGAAGCAAAGGAGCATAGGATGATTTACTACTAGCCATTGTTGTTAGGTAAGTAAGTACTGTGCAAATATGTGGAGGGTGCCGAGTGCCTTTATATAGATATAGACATCACTTGAGACTTTTGAGCAATAATGATATTTGTACATACACTTTCTCTTACATATCTTCTTCATCCACTTTATTACTTTTGGATTTTGATGTGACATCACCCCATCACTTACACTTCTTTTCTCCACCATTGGATCAAGATGTATGTTTACTACATATACCAAAAGATATGTACCAATATCATTGCTCCACTTTTGAGTGAATATCAGTGGTGTTGAAGATCCTAGCCTGCTAATCCGCACGACTCAGCTTTTCTGGTACAGTTGAATCTTTAAATTAAATTTGATGTATTTTTCGAATTCGGTTTGAATCATACATTGAGTTGATTTGAAGTTAATTTTTTTTAGTGATATATATTGTTTTAATAATTAGTGAAAAATTATAAGATTTTATAATTCGATTAATATTGTATTCGGTTTATTGCATTGTTATATGTTATACACAACATATATTATATGATGTGCACATCATATACAATAATGCTTCTTGTACATCAAAATGCTGTCACCATCGGCCACCCATAATAAATGCATATGGTTTGTCACTCATATTTTTGTGGGTCCCACCTTAAAAAGTTGTTGGTGACTGAAAGTGACTGAAAAATAGTGTACATGTAATATTGTTGCATCATATATTACATGTAGTACACAAGTTGTTGATTGTTTTGACTGTTAGCAGGGGCAGACCTAAGCCCTAATTTTAAGAGAGATCAAAATTTAGTAACTCATTTTCTATAAAAAAAAATATTAATATTTTTTCTTTGGTATATATAAATATTAATACTACTATATGATCAATTATTGTGACTTGATGGTTGAATTGATGGATTTTAAAATGAAACACATGATTTTTTATAATCACACATGATAATTAATGAATATCGGTACCCTTAAATTTTATTAAGTATTGAATAAATTATTAATATTTTTATTTATTTTTATTTATTTTTAAAAAAACTTAGTAAAAATTATTGCATATGAAAAAGTAATACTTTATCATCAAAATTAAAGAAAATACACTCATATATACTTACATACAATATATCATAGCATCTATTATAATTTTCAGTATCTAATTATCTATGAAGTTGATATAAGTAATTCAAATAAAAAATACGAGGGTGCCAAATTAATAAAAAAAATTATCAAAGAAAATAAATTTTTTAGGGGGCCATTGCCCCCTCTCATATAAAAGGTTTCGCCTCTAGTTGTTAGTTTTTTATTATTCACCAAAACTATATTACCATAATATTTCTTAAATTATGTTTCCTACTTAGCTTGTAGTATATATATCATCATCAACATCATGTATAAAATCTAAATTATCATATGTTGTATAAATTTTGAGTCAATTCCATCGGACTCAATATAATCATCACCAATCAAGTTATTCTAATCGTGTTGAGTTCATATTCCTAAAAAAATACCCAATCTAAAAATTACATCAGATTCTAGTTTAGCTCAACCTAACCCAACCCGCCTTTTCTACACCCCTTAGAGTGAAAATTCATAAAATAAAAATGTTATTGTATTAATTACTTTTTATCTTGTAGTGTGCTAGCCCATGAATGATGCGGTCCATAAGCTTATATCAATCCAACACATGGAAAATGAGATTGAGTATGGACTTATAGTAGCAGTTAATTTCTTTTAACATATTCATTATTTGTTCCACTGAAATTATTGATGATAATTTAATTAGCAACTAAATCAGTTGTAAATGGTTCGGTATCCTAATCTGCCTGACTTAAAGCTTTTCTGGTCTAGATTTTTTGAATCTGGTTGTCATACATTGAGTTGATTTGAAGTTAAATTTTTTTAGTGATATAATGTTTTAATAATTAGTGAAAAATTATAAGATAATTTGATTAATATATTTTATATAACTTGATATTGTTTTTTAGCATTGTTACATGCACAATGAAAATATAATCAAAACACTCAATATATTATACATAACATATATTATATAATGTGCACACTATATATTATATGTTGTGCACATCATATCTATATCTATATCTGAATCTATATCTATATCTATAATATTTGAGAACCTCCTGCATTTAATTCTCATATTTTCAAATTTTTACTTAATTTTTTTAATAAATATCAATTAAATCCTTTTCTTGATTTAATATATTTATTCATTAAATATAATTATTATGTTGATTATTGAATTGAAATTTTATATGACTAATTTATTATTTTAATAAATTATGTCAATTAATTCTTGATTGTCATAATCTTGATTGACATATCAATTAATATAACGAATATGATTAAAACATTTCCTTTGATATGTTAACATATATATTTGAATAAATATAATTTGAATAAAAAGGAAAGATTTGCAAACTAACCTGATGAGTCTTATTTATTTAAAAAAGGAAAGATTTTAAAATAATGTTAATCCACAGTTCAATATATTGGACAATATAATGAATATAATTATAATAAAAATATTTGCATCTATTCATCACTAATATGTTAACATATATATTTAAATAAATAAAATCTATACATATAATATTTACGAACCTTCTGTATTAAATTTTTCTGTCATGTGTCATTTTCTCATATTTTTCAATTTTTTATTTTTTTAAAAAATTCACTTAATTTCTTTTCTTGATTTAATATATTCTATCATTAAATGTAACAATTATTATGGTAATTATTGATAGAAGATATTATAGGTTTGATCAATTATATTATGGTAACTAATGACAAGAAGAGATATTACAGCAGAATATAATCATGATTTGTTAAAAAAAAAGAATTTTTTTTTATCAAACTTTACTATCCATTTTTTATTCTATTAATTCTCTTTTTTATTCTATTAATGTGTTATATTCGATGACTTAATATATGTATATTCTAGATAGTATATTTGTTTTAAAATCTTCCATAAAGAAGAAGTAACTTTCAATCAATATTTTATTATTCATTTTTTATTTTATCGCTTTTATTACAAGATATACACATTAATATATTCATCACTTTTATTTCAAAATTATGTATAGATTGGTATTATAATCTATACAGGTATAGAAATCAAAAGTAAAATAGATTAATTATACGCTCTTTTTATTTTAAAATCACTAAATGTATAGATTATACGCATGAACTATAAATATAATAAATTGGATACTTACCTAAAATATACAATTTTTTATTTTTTTTTTAAATTCACTTAATTTATTGTCTTATAATTTAATATATTCTATCATTAAATATAAGGATTATTATGGTAATTATTGATAGAGATATTATAAGCTTGATCAATTATATTATGGTAATTATTGATAGGAGATATTATAGTCGAATATAATCATGATTTGTTAAAAAAAATAAATTTTTCTTTTTTAACAAATTTGTTTCATAATTATTGATTGATTGAATTTCTCATTAATGATTTTTTTAAAAAAAATAATTTCTTCGGTTACCTGGTTACCTGCCTACTAATCTACTATAAAGGGGCATTTGTTACGAGGTAATGTACATATATAGATTACCGGTAATCTTGCAATTATATTACCTGGTAATCTAGATTGATTTGTTTGGTTTGACAAAGATATTAGTAATATGGATTACCCAGTAATCCATATTACCTCCAAAATGGTAATATGGATTACCACCGCTAGGTAATCCTATAATTTATTTTATTACATAATTACCCCTATAACAAAGTACACTGTTATTCCTAATTTTATATTTTTCTAACAGACCGTGACAAATAGTAATCATTATAACACTAATCATATTCTTTGCAAAAATAATATATTTATTTTATTGGATTTTTATTTTTTGTTAAATAATTATATTAATGTCAAAACCGAATATATTGATATTAAATTCAAAATATAAAGACTAAAGTAATTATTCACACAATAATTTACTATCAAAATCAAAGAAAATTAGAAATTTATATATAACATGTTATGTATTATAGTATATAAATAATTAATTAAATATAAAATTGTTAAAATTTTACTTAATAAAAAATGTTTAGAGAGTGAAACTAAAAATTAGAGGGCATTATAGTCATATGTGTATTTTAGATTGTATTTAAATAATATATGTAATATAATTATATTTGATTAATTTATTTTATAATTATTTAGAGGACATTATAGTAATATACATAAATTACCTTGTAATCTTTTTAATATACCAAACAAAATATTATGGATTACCAGTAATGTTATTTGTATCACAAATGTTTGGGGCACAACAAAAAAACCAGCCAACACAGCCAACAAAGCCCATTTAACACTTTATGGCCCAAATAGCACTTTTAATCATGAGTATATTCTTAATGGGTTGGGTGATTGTGACCCAAATTCCTATTTGTTGGCTGTTTTGACTGGTTTTTTTATTGTGCCTCTAACAATGCTCTATTTGTATATATCAAATAAGGTAATGTGGATTGCCGGTAGTTTAATTAGAGGTAATTTATCTACAAGGTAATCTAGATTACCGGTAATCTTCCACGGTAATGTGTCAAACGCCCCCTAAATTTTTTGGCTACTTTATTTGAGTGATCATCATTTAGAAATTTATGGTGTTTACATTCTACTCAAATTTAGTATCATTTTCCTAATAACCCTATAGCTTTTTTACGATGATAGTTGTAATGACTGCTCGATATGACCCACTCAAGGATATCACTCTTGTACGGGATTGTGTGAGGTTAAAGGTCCGTGTTGTGCGACTTTAGTACTGGAGGTTAAAGGTTCGTGTTATGACCATATTTTATCTAAAAATGTATTTTTTTCATATTTAAATACAACTATTTATGTGTGTGTAATTAAATCCTTCAAAATTTATGTTTGAATGTTCATTGGATTTGATCAATCATTTTAAATTGTAGGAAAGATTGTTCTACAAAATGTGGTGTTCAGAACTAGATTGTTATTTGAGCGTGATATGCCTGAGGTGGCTAGCTTCAAATCCAGGTGTCATTTTCTGTCTATTTAAATATGTTTTTATTTTTTAGTAGAATTGTTCTTTGTCCCCCTCATTCTTTCTATCATATTATTATATAGATTCACGTATATTTTTTTTCTTAATTCTCACTTAAGCTTTTGGTTGATTTTTATATAGTTATCATCTGACTATTGCTAAACACGTATTTCCAATTAATTTTTATATAGTTATCATCTATCTATTTCTAAAAAATATCGACCAGTCAAATGAATTTAGTCTTATTAGATCCTAGAATTCCACTCAAATTTCAAAGAAAGCAATTTTCGGTCACTCTCAGTTTTGGTATGACAATCAATAAGAGTCAAGGTCAATCTCTATCTAACGTGGGATTATCTTGCCAAAACCATTTTTTACACATGGACAACTTTATGTTGTCGTTTCAAGAGTCAAAACTAAAATTGGTTTGAAGATTTTGATTTTATATGAAGATGGAAATATTATTTGTTCATCTACCAAGAATGTAGTCTATAAAGAGGTGTTTTAAAAAATTTACAATTAAGGTTAGACATGTTTTATTTGTTTTAACTCACATTCTTGTTGAAAATATTTATACTTGACATATGATTATCTTTGTTACTCAATCATTCTATCTTTTTTATCATTTTTCACACATCTGTATGATCGTGAATATTTATAGTTTAATCTATTCAACTTTTATGGAGTATTATCTTAATTTTTTTTATATAATTCATGCAATCTAAAGTTTAACTTAAAGATTGAATAATTAGTATCATTTCTTTTTATCTCGTGCATCGCACACAAGTCAAAATAGTAGTTTGAATAAAAAGGAAAGACTTAGTTAAAACTAACTTGAGGCTTATTTTTTTTTAGAAAAGGAAAGATTTTAATCAATTATAATCTATCCTAAGTAATCTCATTTTTTAATGATTTAAGAAATTAAGGATATATATCAAGAATCAATTTAAGGATAAATATTAAGAATTAAATTATGCCAATGAATCTGTATTCAAAATTATGCCAACTTTATTTTCTTTGTTGACTGGTGATGTAGATTATAATCCTTAATTGACTGATTTATTGAAATTTTTATTAATGATTTTTATTTTTTTCATCAGCTACCTGCTTGTTGATCTAATATAAATTTTTTCGCTACTTTATTTGACTCATCTTCATCCAGAAATTTACAGTGCATTTTTTTTTACTTCTTTCTATTTTTTTTACCACATCTCTTACATTTTTTGGTATCTTCTTCTCCTAATTTCCCTTGAATTTCTATTTCTATTTCTTTTTCTTTATTTTCCATGATTATCTTTCTATGAATGTCTTCTTTTTTTTTTATTCCAATTTTTATTTTTATTTTTTTAATCATTGTATTTTTTTCGGACTATTAATTTTTTTATTTTCAACAATAAAAAATTCTATTGTATTAATTAATTTTTATCTTGTAGTGTGCTAATAGCCAAAGAATGATGCGGTCCATAAGCTTATATCAATCCAACACATGGAAAATGAGATTATGGACTTATAGTAGCAGTTAATTTCTTTTAACATATTCATTGTTTGTGTCCACATATCAGTTATTTCAGTCAATGATACGAATTAAAGTAGAAAGTAAATATAAAATAGAGATAATCAGATAGAAATTGACAAATTTTAAGAAAATTTCCTAAATTAAGAATCAATGAAAGAAAGTATACATCATTATTCAATCCTAATACAATATTGGGTGCAATCTATATATATTTATAGTACTTCTTAATTAAACTCCTATTGTATCAGCGAGATGAGCAATATCCATGCGTAATGGGGAGATGGTTGAAGCCCTTGGCATTATTTTAACAGTTATATTATATGTATGACGATGACAACCAACAAATTAGCTAATATTAAATAAACTACATAAATAGAGTAAGAAATTAATATACATAAACACGTCATTGGATTAGAGCATTAAATTGATTACACAACAAAGAATATATAATTAATATGATGATTTAATTCAGAGCGTTGGTACAGTAAAAAAAATAGTCAAAAACAGTCAATATATTATACACAAAAAATATTATCTAATGTGTATAACATATATTATATATATGTTGTATACAATATATATTACATATATTATGTATAATAACATCACATGTTGTAAATTAAAGAAAAATAATGTTATAACATTTGATATATGTTGTACACAATATGTCATATACGGTGTGCATTACATATAATATACGTTATGATATTATGTATTATATATTGTGCACAGTCTATTGACTATTTAGAGTAATTCTTTTATTCTGCACCAAACTTTTTTCTAATATACATATTTTATTATATAATTAATGATTCTATCTATCTAAAAATAAAATCTCATTCAAAATTTTTAAAAAATATTATCTTGCAAAATCTTTTTAATACACAGAATCAGTGATCATGATTTAATATATTCTGATCTAAATATGAAAAAATGAATTTCCATCACCGAAAATTCTATTATGGAACACAACCCATATTAACCATACATACAGAGCAACCTATTACACATATATGTATATAAAAAAATAAATAGGATTACACATATTAAATAAAGAGAATTATTTTATATGCAATAAAAAGAAAAATATAAGTATTATTTAAAAGTTAATACACATATCATATAAAGAATATTACAATACTATATAGAGGATATTGAATATAAAAAAAAAATTATATATATATCATAAAATAAGAACATGACAATAAACAAGATTGAAAAAATAGGAACTTACCTTGATCACTCTCTGCGGGATAAACATATATGTAATGATGCAGTGCCCCAATGGAAAAAGTGTCAACTTACATAAAACGAGATTTCGAATTTTTTCCAATCTTAAATAATTAATGCACAATATCTCATTATTACATAATAAAAATATCAATATTTGATCAAGATTTATTCCATTCATTGTACACTCTCATTATAATTAGACAAGTTTATTTTAGAACTTTTTTTAATTGCAATTATCTTATGGGTGGTTGATGGCTAATTGTAGATGTGCAAAATTTTTGTTATATATATATATATATATATATATAAATATATATATCATATCATATATAATATCATATCATATCATATATCATATATATTATTCTAAAATCGGATTTTGGAGAGAGAAAAATTGTTGACGTGTCATTCACACAACCATTTGGTATCCTGCCTATTAAATGTCAATTAATACATCAATACAATGAAATCAAAACATAATTTCATATATATTTCAATCAAATCATAATTTAAATAAAATATATATATCACATATATGATATGATTTCAATTCTAATTTAATTTAAAAAAATAGTGAGATTTCTTGAATAATATTTCTCTATCAAATCATACTTATATATACATATTTTATCCTAACATATCTCTTCATTTTTTCAGATCCATTTTTCCTCTCCACCTTATCGATCCTCTTAACTTTAATTTTTTCTTCTTTCTTCATTGTTCTTATTCTGCCATTTCTCTTTAACTTTTTGTTCTTTCTCTATTTTCTTTTGTTTTTTACTCTATTTATTTTTCATCTACCTACTTCCTCATCCTTCATATTTTTCTCTATTTTTTTATCCTTTTTTCTCTTTCATTTTTCTTTCATCCTTCTTTATATTTTTTTTGTCTTTTGGTTTTCATCTTTTCCTTTTTTTCTTCTACCTCTTTTTCTCTTTTTTTTTTTAATTTTTCTCACCTCATTCAACTTACTTTTTCTTCCTCCATTTTTTCTTTTATTTTTTTTTCTTTATGACATGAATGACTTTCTTTATTTTTTTAATGTTTTATTTATTGAAAGGAATGAGAAAATTCAACCAATTTTTTTTATGGGTATTCACTTTTGTTTGTTTATTATTAAAGATAAAAACTTTCTATGTTTTAAATGAAATAATCTTTTTAGATTCCAACTTGAATACTCCTTTTTTATTTTTAATTATGTTGCAGAGAAAAAATGTCAACTTTCTTATAGGTATATATTTTTTCATAAATTTCTTATTATTATTGTTCGTTTTCTACTTTCAATAATCATATATGTCTAATCTACTTTAAAACTATTCATGAATTTGATGTAATAGCTTGAAATTTTTTTTCTACAAATCAAATTGATGAGTACTTAAAAAATTAAAACATATTTTATTGAGATTATTTGTTAAAAGAATATATTATTTATAATAAATACAATGTTTATAATCAATTAAAATTAGTAGCATCATGACTCAAAATTAGATTAAATAAATTTATTAGAGTATAATATGTTTATTTTTTTCGATTTATTTTTAAATTTTTATTTTAAATTTAAGATCAAATCATTAATATTAATAAATAAAATTAATTGATTGATTTTGATTTGAATTTTATTTTTAATCATGATTTATAAATTTTGGATAAATTATTTGATAATTTATATTTTTTAAAAAGAATAATATTTGTTTAAGATATACTAAATTTCATTTAAAATAGAAATATTTAGAATTAATTAAATAATAACTAATTAACTAACTAATAATATTGTAATCTAAGTTCATGTATTATATAGTTATCTAATTAATTTATTATATTTGATTATGATATTATTATTAATCATGATCTCAAATTCATGGTTGAATCATATACGGACATAATGAGTCAAAATTAAATTTTTAATAAATCATATCATCTGTTTTTAAAATGAACAATTCATAATTAATTTATAGAATTTCAAGAAAAAACAAGAATTATTCTTATTCAATTAAAAAAGATCATATAATAGTTGTAATAAGTGTAATTTATCATAATATATGATTCATAATTTCAATTGAATCATATTATTTTCATGATTCATATGATATTTTTCAAAATATTATTTGCAAGAGTCGATAATCATGAAATTTATTTTAATAGAAAATATTTGTTATATTTTAATTTATAAAAAAATCTCATTTTTAACAATAATAGTAGCTGATATAATTAACTATAATTGTTTGAAATTGACTTTATTTTAATCAGTAGTTTTTTATAAGTTATTTATTTAACCATACAAATATTTTACATTCAAAATTTCTATTTAAGAAATATATTAATTATAATAATAAATATAATTTTATTGTAGTTGGTTCATATTTAATTATAAACAATGAATTATATTTTTCAATTCATATATATTAATTTTCTTTTAAATTAGATTTAATTTTAAGCATTACAATTTGAACTAGATTTGAAAAAATATATATTTTATTTAAACAATTCAGATTATATTTTATTTATATTATTTATCTAAAAATGCATATCATGATATATGATTAGTACAATTAGCATAATATGTTTATAATTTTGTTGTAACTTGATGTATATTATTTTTATCATACTATATAATTAATTTAACAATATATTATTTTCATTCTTTTAAATAATTTAAAATTCTATATTTTCTAAATAAATTGAATATTTTCTTTATTATTAACGATTTCGTGCATCGCACGGGTTATAGACTAGTAATATAGTAAAAGAAAAGTTATGTTAATTATCAATTCACATATTAATTGAATCTTTATAGATTTGACACGTATGCTAATTTAAGCGCTCTTTATTTTTTTCTTCAAGAATATTTACAAATCTGTAATGAATCTTTTAAATATTATTATCTAATATATATATATATATTATTTAAAATAATTGATTCATACTATTTAAAATAATTGTGTATAATATAGATTAATTAATTACCTTTCATATTCTCAACATATTTTTAATTTAATAAATAGAATTGCATGAAATTCAATTTTTTAAATAACAAAATAAGAAATTCATAAATTGATACAATATTGAACAATATATTTTTTTAATTAAAAACATTATTTAATTTTTTAATTGAAAATATTGAAGAAGATTTCTCTATCAAATACATATATACTAGTCTTTTAACCCGTGCGATGCACGGGATGATAGCAAATTTTATGTTTAAAATATTAAATAATTAATGAAATAAAAATATTTTTATAAAAATAAATTAAATTAAAATATATTATTTATAAAATTTATTTTACAAATATAAAAAAATACATAAATAAAATTGTTTTTATATCAGTAAATGCACATAAAATTGAAAAAAAATCTTGGTGAAGTGTGTAAGAACTACTTATCACGTAAAATAAATATGTAGTTTTTAAATTATTTTTGTAAACAAATCATGTATATTGAATCAACATATACGAAACATAGGAAGTGATTATTGTCACGCTCTTTTATCAATCATTAAAAATCACCAAATTCTTATTCAATCATGTAATTATTTTTTCTTTCAATCTCAAATTCATTCTTATTCGATTTTTTTACGTAAACATGTAAAAAAAATAATTAATTATATATATAGGTAGGTATTTTTTTTGAATGAAAGTCGATCTAAATCGAGTATAGTGCAAATTTTGCAATCTTTTATAAACCCTATCCAAGAACTCCAACCATAAAAGGGTCATTGCAAAGCTGCTTTGTGACTAAAAAAAGTGAATAATGACAATTGCATTGAATTGAATAGTAACGTTTTAACAATTGCATACAAACTAGTACGTACGTATCAGACCTAACATTAAGGCATAGGATGTCCCTTCCCCGGTTAGAATGGACCACAAAGATACATGGACATATAAAAACAATAACGTTTGTCATACAACAAAAATACGTTCAACGAACATCCAACGTGTTATACATGATATAGAATGTGTGCTATATATGTATAGCACAGTTACATATAACACACATTCAATATCATGTATAGCACACGTTAGATACTCGATCGTTAGACGTATTTCTGTTGTGCGACAAACATTATTGCATATAAAAATGACTAAAATTACTCCTTTATATTAATAAAAACTCTACTCTTACCACAATTCTTACGTTGAAAACATAATGTAATTTCAAAAACGTAGTCGTAGCATAAACACAAGCACATACATACCTTCTTTTTCTTCATAACAAACATGACAATTTCTTTTGATCATAACTTATTTTTTTATGATTTGATACTTCAAGATTGAATCACAAATTTAATTTTCATGTATTTTTCAGTATAGTTTTTTTAAAAAAACTAACATTAAATTATTTATATTCAATAGAGTAGTGATATACAAGATAAGTTTAGAAATGTATAAAGGTTTAGTAGGATGGTAAGAATAATGATATGTATATGTACACTTTATTCTTCACACAATGAAAACGTGTTGGCACAATTTTTTATTAGAGTTTGTTCACTAAAATGAAGCAAGATATTTATATAGTTTTAATGGTGACGGATATACATACATGGTAAGAAGAGATGCTGCTTTGTGCTTAATTAGTGGACGTTTTTATATAGCATTGTTAGAGGCACAATAAAAAATCAGCCAAAACAGTCAACAATAGGAAATTGGGCCTAAATCACTCAGCCCATTAAGAAAATACACATGGTTAATAATGTTATTTGGGCCAAAAGTGTTAATATGGACTTTATTAACTGTTTTGGCTGAAAAAATATTGTTCCCCAAGCATTTATGATTTTTATATATCCCAATTCTTAGCTTGAAGCACATGTTCGTGGTTTGTATTTGCCGAGGAATTTTAATTTGTGGAAGAAGATGTGTGCAAAAGATTGGTGATGTGCTAATCATAACTAGGTCCGTCCTATGCTCTTTATTTTAAGGTTTCGCAAATGAGAAATTACGGAGCAAATGAGATTTTTGTGCAATAATCAGAAACTTGTTCCTGAACCTTTTTAGTGAAAAAATCCTATATTTATAACGTATATCTAAGCCCAACTCACACATTAATTACAAATAATGCAACACAATATTGTACATAAATATTATATAAATTGCACATAATTTTTATTGGCATTGCACATAATTTTTAATATATATACATTATTATCAAAATTATCACAATTGTAAAATTTGTGTCAATTTATCTTATAAAATATATGTAATTTTCATGTGCTCCATCCATTTTTTTTATTTGTCCACTTTCATCTTTTAGTTTGTTTTTTTATTTGTCCAGTTAGAAATTCTAGACAACTTTAAATATTTTTTTCTTGTTTTACACTTAATTAAAACATTATCTTTTACCTAGTAAACTGAAATGAGAGAGTATATTAGTACATCTTTTTATTATTTTTGAGAATGAACTAATCATTGCCTAAAATATTGTGAAAAGTGAAAGTAGACATATAAAAAAAATAAAAAGAGTAAATTTTATGTATGATATAAAATAAAATTGATGTGCAATCTTAACAACTATTGTGTCCATTATTCAGGTAAGATACGCAACAAACTCATATGAAATTATTATTTATAATTATAAAATATGTATATTTTTCTTACAAAATATGTGTAATCTTATTAAATTTTATATGTTATATATAGAATAAAATTTATGTATTATCTTAATACTTTTTAGTACAATGTAGATAGGATTTACAACAAATATGATGTGATAGATCGTGCTGCAATGAAAAGATGGACTCAATGGTGGGGATAGGGTAAAGAAAAATATTCTCTCAAAACGTTTATATATGGTGGCACAAGCATAGGGTATACCTCTCTTTTTAATGTTTACTGTATAACAGAAATATATTTAATTAGTATCTAACATGTACTATATAATATATAATATGTGTTATATGTATAATGCACGTACATATAGAACACATTTCATATTATGTATAACACATATTGGATATTAGTTGGACGTATTTCTATTGTACGATAAATATTATTGTCGATTAAGTAACACTGTACAATTATTAATCAATTCATAATGTGTGAAAGGATTATAATTAATAAGTGTGTGTTTGGATTAGCGTTTGTAAATTAGAATTTGGATGAAGTTAATTTTGTAGAATTGTTTTTGTGTAAAAGTGGGTTGACACTAACATAATTTATATATGTTTGGAAAATTTTGTTCAAAAGTGAGTTTGATAAAATAAATATTAGTTAAATAACATGGATTAAAATCAATTTTTATTTTGAAATTACTAAAAGGGGAATTTAAGAATAATTAAAATATATGAGTTATTAAAAAAATATGAGTTTGATATTATACTTTTAATATTTATATTTATTTATCATTCTTATTTTTTGAATAATTGAATAAAATGTATTACACTTATAAAAAAATTATATATATATTATTTAAGATATTATATTTCTATTAGAAAATAAACATTAATGTTATGTATAACATTACTAAAATAGATATGAAATTAAATTATTTTTATTATTTTTACTTTTTTATATCGTATATTTGATTAAAGTATAAAAAAACATCTTTTTAATTTCTGGTATTATTATTTTTTTAGAAAAAAGTTATTAGTGTTGGATCAAGAATAATAATGTTCTAAAATAATATATACATAAATAAAAAGTAATTTATTTAAAATTTTAATTAGTTAAAATATAGAAGAGAACTTTAGAAAGATAAACGTGTTCAATGAAGCAAACTAAATTTATTAAATAAAAGTAAACAATTTTTTTAATTATGACTAAGATAAATATAAGATAATAACTAAATAGAAAATAATAGAAAGAAGATTAATTAAAATTGATGATGTAAAGCACTTCGTTTTTTGAACATGGAAAAATTGAATGGAAAAGCAATAATTTTTCGCTTCTATTCAACTTGAGTTTAGAGTTAAAATTAAGTTGAAATTAAGTAAAAGAAAAACACCAAAACAACATATATGCAACTTTCAAGATGCACAACTAAGGTTGAAAATTTTGAAACGGATATCCAAACATGCTCTAAAGTCTACTCGATTTGACTCACAATAGTAACCTTTTCATGATTATATGCTTTGATTAATAATTGTGACACATAGTTGGGTGTAAATATTGAAATGAAGATTTTTTATTTATTTATGATATTCATTTTTATATTAAATAAGTGAAAGTCCCCTCCAAGTTAATAGTTTTATTAGGAATAACAATTTGTCTAATACTCCCTCCATTTTTTTTTTAATTGTCCAATTTAGAGTTGCGTGCATTTTTTAATTGTCCATTTCAAATTTTAAGACAACATTTATTATTTTTTTTCACTCTTACCCTTATTTAATACTCACTATCTCTATTAATTGAGGAGAGATATAACAAATAAGTAGAGGGTAATTTAGTAAAACATATATACATTTTGTTAACTTTAATACTCTACCAATCATTACCTAAATTCCTGCGCGCATTTAAAACTGGACAATTAAAAAAAAACGGAGGGAGTATTATTTATTACGAAATACTTCATATTGTACATTAAATTTGACAATAAATCAGTTACTCAATTCAACTCTGATACAAGACAATCCAACATTTATAACTATTCAATCTAATTTATATCATGACACAATCTAACATTATATTCAAACGTTTATACTTACTCAATCCAACTTTTTATACTGGTAGCTGATGATTTAGTATCACATTTAGTGTGCACGCTTCTATTTATTATATTTGAATATCAAGACAATATATATTAATATATTTTTCAATTTTATCCTTTCAATTATTCTTCTCATACTTATTATAATAATTATTACACAAAAAAATTTAATCATCCATTTTAAAAATTTTATTAGTTTTCCTTATTATATAAATGTTAGTTTTAAAATTATATTCTAAAAAACATTTACTATCTTTTTCCAATTCTACTCTTTATTAACCGAAGATAAAAAATAAATATGATATATAAATGTGATACATATATAATTAAGAAGATAAATTTTTAATATTATAAAATATATTTAAATTACTCTTGAATAGAGACTTCTCACATTCTTCTTTAATATCGACACATTTAAACTTAGATAACTAAAAAATTGGAGGAAATAAAATGATAACTGTATTGATGTAATATAATTTCCTTTTGGCTATTTTTTATCTTGTAGTGTGCTAGCCCATGAATGATGCGGTCCATAAGCTTATATCAATCCAACACATGGAAAATGAGATTGAGTATGGACTTATAGTAGCAGTTAATTTCTTTTAACATATTTATTGTTTGTTCCACTGAAATTATTGATGATTAACACCTAGAGACTAATAAAATGGAGTGAGGAGTACTACATATATAATTTGGACTTTAGCTAGTGACAAGGACCGTTCAGCTTTAATTTGTTGCCCTAGTGGAGTAGCGACAAATAACAAAACACAAATAAATCCAAATCCAAGTCCAAACATTTAATAAGCCAAATGAAAAGAAAACACGAGTACCAATTACTCTTGTTTTTTTTCTTTTGTGACCACTACATATGTACGTAGCTAAGAAGATAGTAATTCATACATTATTTTAGAAGCCATTCATTCAAATTTCAATACTAGTAGACTAAATAAAATGCGGTTTTATTTTACCTCCAAATGTAAATACTTTTTTTATATATACATTTACTACTCTATCTATTATCTTTGAAATTAATACAATATTATTTCAATGTACAAACTAATTAATTTTATTCTCATCTCTTAAATATAAAATTATGTACATTATTGTAGATATTATTACTGCCTATATATATAACTAGATTAATGGATTTGTCAGTCCATTCGTATTCCATATATAGGCATATATGAACGTCCGATCCCCACTGGTGCACACAACCATTTTCAAAGCTTGCATAGTCTCAGCAAACGAGTTATGCTGTAATCTCTGCTTGGTGCATGCATCTATCTACTTTTATCTTAACAATAATGCTATATGTACAATGAGAAACTGGTCAATGCAGTCATTGAATCTATTTTGACTTTAGTTTGAGTCGAAATAATTATTAAAATAGTAATAGGCTGAATAATTATGATCCAAAATCTCATTTATTAACTGATTTAACTTATTTTTCTTTTACCATCACTCTTGTGTTAACGAGGGAAAAGAACTTCTTTTCCGTTCTCCTCATGGAAAACGTTTTTAACAAGATAAATCCCCGAACTATACAACTGAAACTTCCATTTTATCTCTCTCCTACGTGGATGAACTAGGTTGCTCCTAACTTCAAATGCCGTTCTCTTCGTTGTTTTAATTTTTAAAAAGCTCTAGCCTAAAGTGGGTCCCACCAGAGGAGTACTATTTGTGCATCTATAAAAAATGCCACTAGATTATTATGAATTTCACTCGTACATGAAATCGTAGCATTCTTAAGAATTTTACTAACGACGGTAAATATCAAAATATCCATTGAAATTAATGTATCTCCTCACTGTAATATGATAAAATTATTGGGGAAAACCCCCATTTTCCATCCAAACCAATAAAATTTGGATAAGATTGAAATGGATTCTGTTTTTTTTTTTTTTTAAGAACGGATTAAATTATTTTGGATTACAAATGGATTTAAATTTAAATAAACAAAGTAAAGGATGGGTTGGGTTAAGTTTACCCAAACCTGAACTAGCCAAAATTTTTAGAACATATTAGTTTCTATAACTAAAATCCGAGATGATAATAACTCGACTGATGAATGGATTAAACCGGTCGATCCAACTTCTAGAAATCTTTTAAAAATTTGGATATTGTAGTAAGTTTATAAAGTTATGTAAGTACCAAAAGATATATGTTGTAATATACACATTTGAATACAAAATGTGCTAATACAAAAATAACGACAATTTATTTGAAATATATTGAACAATGAAATGTTATAATTATTATTGATTAACTATTATTAATAAAGATATTACTAAACTAATATATTGATTATGGGTCGGGTCAGGATCGATCCAAATTATGACCTAAATCTAACCTAAAAATTACATTGGGTCAATTTTTAAGACTCAAATCCGATCTAATAATGAGCTTAAGGTGGATTGGATTATGAAAACCCCTGGTCCAATAGGTTCAAACTTTTATTAAAAAAAAATCTAAGTTTTATTATTTGAATTATTTGGGTTAATTTTTTTTTATGATGAGTAATATTATTTTTATTTTTATTATTTTTAAATATCTAAATATCTTACTAAAAAATATATATTTATCTCATTATCTTTATCATATACTTTTTACTTTTAACTTATTAATTTTTTATCACTTTCTTCGTCAATTTTAAATGTTCATGTCAATTGTGGATATACAGATATACATACATCATTTCATATGGCCATATATAAGGATGAAAAATAAATTCTACACCTCTCCCCTATATCCGGCTAGCTGCTGATACAAACCAAGTTCAACATTCTATAATCTTTATTAGTTTGGTTGATGTTGATATTATAAAGGTTAATTAAGCAACCTTTAATTTGATACATCATAGAGCTCATTAGAGTTAGAGTCATATGTCATAGACCCCGTTGAAAGCGATTTTTAACAGAGTTGGCTCATCGATCATGAGATGGGAAACCTTTTTTTTATCTTTTCTTACATTTGGGGCTTAACTTTTGGAAAAACTTTTAATGAGCTCGACTCTCTTTGTATATTATTGTAGTTCTTTTTATTTTTATTTTATGTAATTTGTCATTTTATTGTATTTCATTTTCCATCCAAACCGGACATACGAGAGTTCACATGATCCGCTTGCAAGAGACTGTTAGGGGTATATTTGTAATTAGAATTGGTTAGAGTGATGAGTTAGATATATAGTTGTTATTCTCATAAGATTATTTACTCACTTGTATAATTGATACTAGTCATTCATTTTCGATATTTTTATTACTCTTTTAATTATGTCTTTGATAATTTATTTGAGCATGATAATTCCACATCCTTATTGATATTTGATCTGCTGAATTTCATTACTCCTTGAAGCAAAGAAACATATTCCTTTCTTTTTCGCTTTAAACCAATCCAAGCATCTTTGATACGAGTAACAAATACTAATTGATACAACAAATATCATCACTCATCTATATATTTTCTTTTTGTTCTCTTTATACCAATAAACTTACACAAATGCTTGGGGTACAACAAAAAACCAGCCAACACAGCCAACAAAGCTCATTTAACACTTTATGGCCCAAGTAACACTTTTGATCATGAGTATATTTTTAATGGGCTGAGTGATTGTGGCCCAAATTCCTATTTGTTGGCTGTTTTGGCTAATTTTTTGTTGTGCCTCTAACAATGCTCATAAACTTATATTCATTCTGATCACTTTTATCTGCTCATCAATGCACAAGTTGTTGAAATTCATGATATCTTGCCTAAGATCAAAGAGAAAATTAGGAAATGATGAATATGGAATTATTAAAATGATAGAAGTGATGAGACATACAAATGAGTATAGCCTTATATAGGCAACTCAATATAACTAATAACCACTAATTAACAACACTTAATCTCAATCAACCAAATCCTAATTGCAATAATATCCTCCAACACCCCCGCAAGCCGGAGCGTGCGAACTCTAGCATGTCCGGCTTGGGATGAGAGTGTGGTAATACAATCTAAAAACAAAGAAATACAACTGAAATAAGAAAAATACAATAAAATGAAAATTATTTTGATTATTTAAGAGTAAACATGTGATTCATACCGATATTATTTGTGTGTGAAGCAACAATTCTTATGCCTTATACTTATTTTGCTTCAACTTATTCAATAATGCATCAACACTTACTCATGAAAAATAGTAATGGGGCTCCTCACTTCGTACCTTCCATCACTCCAAACAAAAGCAGTAGAAAATGTACCATTCACTATTCCCGTAAGAGTAAGCTCATAACTTATCTTTTGTCCAAGTGCACTGAATGAAAGAACACCTGGGCTTATTCTCGCTGTAGACCCGGTAGGAAGAAATAATGGAGTGAATCTATGTGTATATGAGGAATTTGGTGACCCAACATTTGTCACTGTCCTTCTAAAAGTGTGATTAAAAAAGGCGGTTGGGACTGTTCTGGTCACTTGAAGAGTAAATGCAGGATAGTTCAAATCAGTTGCTATACCATAATCTGTTCCAGCAGAACAAGAACTATTGTCCCTTGTTAAGATTTGTATTTGCCTTGTACTGTAGCCTTGTCCACATAAGAACCTTACATAGTCTGTTTCACTAGCATCATATACCAAACCAGGATCCACAGCCTTGATAGGATCAATTTGGCCTGCTCCATATGCAAATTCTGCTTGAGATGTTGGATTTATCCTTTTAGCTGCATATATAGAAATTCAAAAATTATTACAAGTTGATTGATGAGTTCAATTTTTATGTATTCTTTTACGCCCATCGTCCCATTATATTAAGAGCATTGAGCATTGCTAGAGGTACAATAAAAAATCAGTCAAAACAACCAATAAGTTATACATAATGTATATAATATAAATTATACAACGAATATTACTTGTTGTGCACAACATATATCATATGACGTGCACAACATATATTACATATTGTAAAAAAATATGATGTTGTAATATGTGATATATGTTGTGCATCACATGTGATATATGTTGTGCATTTTATAATATATATGTTATGCACAATTTGTTGGTTGATTTTTTATTGTGTCCCAAGTATTTCCCTTATATTAATTAGTATATATAAATACATCAAAGTTGCATCCATCTTGTGTTGAGCGCTTAAGATAAAAAGATCACTATAGCAATTTGGCACCGTGTTATGTTGAATAAAAACAATATGATGAAAGATAGAGAATAAAAATGATAGAGACTAGAGAAAAATAAGATAATATTTAATTTTTATTTTTATTTTTAGAATTCTACGAAGAAAATACTAAAATTAAAGAACATAATTTTATTATTTTTCAATTTCAGTATTTTCTTCGTACAATTTTTAAAATAGAAAATAGAAACCGAAATGAAATAGCACCTAACTACAAATTCACTTTTGTTCCTTACAATATCATACCATAAATCCTCGACTATACTAATATTTTCTCTATTAGTAAATGTGTAGAAATTTCATTGTAAGGTTAATCAATATACACCTTAAAATGTGTAATTGATGATTTGTGTTATTACCGGTTGTCATTAGAGCTGAACGAATAGCAGCAGGAGACCATGTTGGATGATATGCTTTAACATATGTTGCTGCTCCAGCAACATGTGAACAAGCCATTGATGTTCCTGAGATTATGTTGAACTGTAATCTTCTATCGTCACCATTAACACCTGAAGGAGGAGAATCTGGAGACCATGCAGCTAAAATGGCAGCTCCGGGGGCTATTAGATCAGGCTACAATACATTTTTGTAGATTAAAAAATGACATTAAAAAATGACATTAAAAAATATTAAAAATAAGTTACAAGAAAGAGAGATAATAATATTATCTTATTTATGTTTTTGGTACTGGACCAGCAGTATCACCCAACCTCATAGGTGAATGACTAATCCGCCGTGATATGGAGCTTCATTTAAGAATTTAATTATTGGTCAACAGATTACTGCATACACAAGGTTGGGTTCGGATTCCTCAACCCTTGCTTAAGCGACCAAGTGAGCTAACTACTTGATCCACCCAACTTGGTTATATTATTAATTATATTATCTTATTTATATACTACTTTTTGATGAAAAAATAAATTCAAACCAAGTTAATTCCTTATATATTTTCATCTAGACATTCATATACTTT